>CAJPEV010001060.1:0-29980 GCA_905338385.1 Darwinula stevensoni
GTATATTGACGACTAACCCCTGCACAAGTTAGCATAGAAATATTCCATGGGATGTTCGCAGATACATGTATAAAGAAGACACAAGTAAGACTATGCCAGAAAAACGACATTACTTATGGGATGACCTGATATACGCTATCAGTACGCGTCTCTAGCACTTTTGGAGCAGTAATTGATATTTTCCGCACAAGCGACGCCAGGGATTGTGTATGACTTACTGGATATATTCAACCAATGTGGCGACCCAAGCAAACAGGACTCAGGATTATTTTGAGCAGAATGATGGACACAAAAAAGTTTGCGAAGTGATATTACTCCATGTGACCACGACGTCTTGTCTTCGAGGATGAATAAAAAATCATGACCATTGGCTATGGTTACGTGGTGTGAGGGTAGCCTCTTATTTTATCACAGCAATCACGCCGGTGTCCTACTTCCGGGAGAACAGGATGCCTCTTTCCCATCTCGGTATTAGATTCGCATTGCCCTTGGATGGGGGGAACTTAAAGAAGCGGATTCGGAGGATAGAGATCGTGTCCAGACGATATTGAAATAATACTTGAGTCATGAAGCGACGCACGCGCACGAATTAAACAGATTATTGAGATCTGTCGTATCAACGTTAAACCATCGTGTATTCAACATGTATTCAATGTTAAAGAAAATGAATTTTCAATATGGAGTCAAGGTTGATAAGCAAATGTTTAATTAATGTCGCATGGTTGCTGTTGAACATTGAATGAATGTTGTTATACCGTTGATGTCAAAGTTGAATCAATTGTTGTTAAAAATGAACTTTCAATATAGAGTCAATGTTGACAGGCAATGTGGTTTCAACGTTAGCTGCGTTGACGAAGTGACGTTGAATCAACGTTGATTAAACGTGAGTGCGCTACTTGGATACGTCATCGCTCAACTGCTCCCACACTTTCACTTACCTACCTACCAACCTATCTACAATTAAGGCAATTCTGACGCAGCATGATACTCACTTGCGGTATACGCAGTTTAAGTTGGTTACCTCTCGTTCTGCCACTGCCATGCATTTAGAAGAGCCTCTCACGCTTTACGCTATCTATATCTTTGATCATTTTGAAAGCCTAGATGAAATTCCCCATGCTCACCCTCTCTTGAGAGAGATAGCCCCAATTATTCTAATCGCTTCTCACACGGGAGTCCCCTAACTCCTTGATCATTCTTGAATCCCATCTCTGCTCGAGTCCCAGCAATTCGCTTTTATTCTATGACCCAAGAAGGGTTGCATGTAGGTGTCAAAAGTCAAGATGATGTTAATTTATTTCAACAAAATGGGATCGTCTATTCAGATATTGGTATCTCAAGGTTAAACTGAGATCTAACAATTTTACTTGCATGCTTGACAAGACTACGAAATGTATTACACGGTCGCTGCCATGAAAAAGATTAAGTGGAGATTGGTACCATCTTCCATGACAATGCACCGGCTCATGCCGCATTGTCGGTCTAACGATACTTTGCTAACCAT
Source organism: Darwinula stevensoni (assembly GCA_905338385.1). Classification (NCBI taxonomy): domain Eukaryota; kingdom Metazoa; phylum Arthropoda; class Ostracoda; order Podocopida; family Darwinulidae; genus Darwinula; species Darwinula stevensoni. The sequence goes on from CAJPEV010001060.1 coordinate 1,505, forward strand.
GACAGCACAGTGCTTAGACACTCTCGTTTATTCACATAAGGACTTCACTTGATTTGACCTTTTTTACTCCAAAAATTGAAATCCGCTTTGAAAGGAAGTCTTTTCGAAAATATTGCTGGCAACGCCGTACTGAACCATAAGAATACTAATTTGAAGGGGATTCACATTAGGAACTCACAGATTAGCTTTGTCCCATGTAATGCGGCAATTCCTCCAAATTTCTGATTGGAGCTTGTAAGCTAATAATTTCTGAAATGATACTCTTTTCGTATAGGTAATATTCAGATGTCCGTTCACTTTGATGTTCATGTGTGAGATTATGTGATCCTGGGAAAGAGTTTCAATGATCATACACAGGAATATCACGTTCTCTTTCGCTCTTTGCTGCAATGTAAGTCAGTAAAATATAATTCAGCACATTTTATTTATGCCTTGACATATTGTTAAAGCTACCCTAAACACCCTTGTCAACATTATACGGTTCACGCCCTCATCGTTCTTGAAAAATAATTGCATATAAACCACTGGAGCAATGGAATCTAGGATTGTGTGCATGAGCCAATCCAAGACAACCACATACTCGTATAGACTAATTGGTAGTTAAGATAGGTCCTTCGTTAGCGTGACTCTATTCCCAGCAGTCAAACTTCAGTGGTTTTTCACTGATATTTTGCATGATCATTTGCATTTCCATAAGTGGCAAGGCTAGGTCAAATTTGTTGGCATCGAAGCACTTTGCCACGAGAGCAGAAGTAAATGTAGGGGTGAAAACCAGATGAGGTGAGAAGAAATGTTTTGTGGAGAACTTGATTTGATTAAAAAATTTGCGATTGGGTTTCCTATGTACTCAGGATACCCCAAATATGACTCCCTCCTCTTCCCTCTAGTCCCTGAAGAAACCCTCACAACTCCACGTTGTACTCTAGTGGAGGTTCATGTATATGCCAAACATTCCTGTAAAACTTTGGAGTAGTCCTTGTTGATGATGCAGTCCCCATTCTTAAATGTTACTGAATATCTTTTGAGGTTTCTGAGTTCCCTAACGTGACGTTTTTCTGTAAGGCAATACAGGGTGTCCATGAAAGAATAATACAACTTCACTATTTTATAAGTAAAAAAAAAAATTAACTCACATTTATGCGGTTTACAGAGATTTAAAGTTTGATATTTCACTTTCATAACATGAATGTCAAATCTGTAATAAAATCCGAAGTATTTTTTGCTACTTGGAGGTGAAATGACTCCTCCACCAGAGAAGGCAAGTGCGTGCTGTGGTTGGAAGTGTTGAAGTGAGTCTTACGGGTGTAGCAGAAGTTCTGAATTGCTTACAAGAAAGATCCTCATGTCCATTAGAGAAGAGCTCTGGTAGGCTTTTAAATTTGAAGAAGGTCCCCATTGAAATACGTGACTCATGGGGACGAAAATCTTCATTTTTGTCAAAATCATTACTTCTATGATTTCTAGTGTGCCTAACTTGAAATGTTTTCTTGTGTCCCATTTTGGAAGGGTGGAGAAAACATTTTTGAAATACTTCCCTCCTATAATCTACGCTAAGGATCTACAATCAACAGAAATCAGTGTCAAAAATTAAAATAATGGCCGGTAAAAAATCAATCAAAAATCAGTCAAAAATTACATAGAATTTGGTTCACCTTAGCTATCTAACAGTAGTAAAATTGCCCTGGCCTTTACTTACCAATTTCACTTCCATCCACAGTGAAGTTGCTAACTTCTATAAGGCCCCCTTCAACAAAGCCAAGACACTTCATGTATTCTCCAACTAACTTCAAGAAGCAACAAGTCAAATACTGTTTGGCCAGGGTCAGTATTTGCCTCATCACTACCACACCACCCTGCCCTTTTCGGGGCTACCCTTACGAAAATATCTTATAAGATTCCTATATATTCATTTAGGAATATATATAGGAACCTAAAGGAATCCTATAGGTTCCTATATAACCCGACGGGTTCCCTATAGGACCTGTAGGGGTCGCTATAGTACCTATAGGATTCTCTATAGGACCTATAGGGTTCCCTATAGGGGATATACGGAACCCTATAGACCTATAGGGTTCCGTTTGAAGTTCTCCTCTAGGCCACTAGATGGAAGTATTGGGTTTTCGCATTTCTCCAAGGGCACAAAAGTACCCTCCCCTTACACAAGGAATCATCTCTCACAAGAGAGTTTTGTAGATCCGCAAATGTCTCGGCTTGCCTCATTGTAGCAATCAATAAACTTCGACACTTCCTTTTTTGTCATCCCCATCTGGAAGATGAGGATGACTTTTGAAAACCACGTTCGAAAATGGGTGGACTCTATCCAAATGGAGTTTCAGTAAAGAGACGTGCTCGCAGGTTCTGTCTTCTATTTCCTTAGGTCGAGAGAAGAATACTACTTCTCTCTACCGAAGGAAGTAGACATGCAATCCTGCGACGTATGTTGGGCGGGCCATAAATTAAACAGACTCGCATAGTACTGGTATTAATAATGCAAGTGTCCCTACCATGGAAAAGCACATAATCGGAATTTGATTTCCAACGATATGCCGAGCCAATATTAATCCCGTGTCGCCTTTTCCGTCGTAATGCCTGGGTTTTCAAACCCAAAAATTCCTCCCCGAATCCTATAGGTCAGGAGACCTATAAGACCCTATAGGTATCCTATACGAAAGTCTATAGGTTGCCTATAGGAAATAACTATAGGTTTCCTATAGGACATTTCCGTAAGGGTATCCAGTGATTTACTGTGGTTCATTATAACACACTAACAATGCCGCCCAAGAAAGCCTCCAGGCTGGGGCGAAGCTCCTCCTCCCAAGCAAGGAGGAGGACAGAGACTTCTGAGGAGAGGCGCCAGCGACGTGAAGCTGACAGAGCAAGATCTTTAACATCACAAGCAAGGGAAAGCCCTGCTGAAAGGCAATCACGCCTGGATGCAGACAGGGGAAGACAAGCGGCTGTCAGGCAAGCACAAGAGCCTGCACCAAGACAAACACGTCAAGCTGTTGACAGGGCAAGACATGCAGCTGTACTCGCTAAACCTTGGAAAGAACTGAAAGGTGCTGCATTTCATTATGACCCTACCATCCAGTATGAGACACACTCCACAGTCAACATTGGTGGGATGACAAAGATATGTCTTGAGTGTGGGGCCAAAAAGTGGAATGGGGAAGCAAAAGGTTTGTGCTGCAGAGATGGCAAGGTAAAACTGCCAAACCTACCTGTTCCACCAGAGCCACTGAGATCTCTGGTGCTGGGAACTCACCAAAACTCCAAGCACTTTCTTAGCAACATCAGAAAATACAACAGGACGAAGGTTTACTGTAGGAAACCTCGTCCTGTGTAACTCTGTCTTTGAATGTACAAACCGTTCAAGTTTCAAGTTCCAGTCCAGATGGTACTGTAGCCAAGGGATGACGGGGAGGGGTTACTCCAACACAAGTTTCTCCAAATTTACTTCATGGGTGATGCCGGGGATCAGGCCAGGCAGCGCCAGAGCAACATTCCTGGCCTGGACTTTGAAGGTGTCATGGCCCTGCAGGAGATGCTTCATGCTCACAACCCTTAATCCAAATTTACTTCATGGGTGATGCCGGGGATCAGGCCAGGCAGCGCCAGAGCAACATTCCTGGCCTGAACTTTGAAGGTGTCATGGCCCTGCAGGAGATGCTTCATGCTCACAACCCTTACGTGAATATGTTCAAGACTGCCATGGAACAGATGACACATGATGAGTTCAATGTAGTAATCAGGGCAGACAGGACTCCTCCGGGGAAGCACGAGAGAAGGTTCAATGTCCCAACTACAAATGAGGTGGCCATCCTCATTGTTGGAAATGAGTTCAACAGTCCAGACATTGTCCTTCACAAGAGGACTCCTCCAGGGACATTCCTCCTGTCCAGAATTTCAGAGACAAACCGTGCCTATGATCCTCTTCAGTACCCACTTCTGTTTCCCAATGGGGAAGATGGATATCACTTTGCAATCATTCAAGGGCACAAGGTGACATCTCTGCAGTTCTATGCCTTCAGAATGATGTACAGGGAGCAAGACTTTAACCACTTGCTCCGCTGTGGCCCTTTGTTCCATCAGTTTGTCGTCGACATGTATGCAAAAATCGAAAGTGAGCGGCTTAGATACTTTAGTCTTAACCAGACAAAACTAAGGGTGGAAAATTATGAAAATCTCCGAGATGCCATGGCCAATGATGGTGATCCAGCCAATGTTGGCAGGCTGACCATCCTTCCCTCCTCCTTTACTGGAGGACCACGCTACATGCAGGAAAGGACTCAGGATGCCATGACTTATGTCAGAAACTAAACTTTTTTGGGTTTTCACTGAACCGAAGCGCACTCTAACCTCAGAGAACACTAACGGCACTCTAACCTCAGAGAACACTAACAATGAGCACCTACCGAGTGAGCCGCATTCCTTCTATGTTGAGCCGAAAGAGTGAGACAGTCAACCAATTTTGGGGGATGTTGGGTTAAGAAAGGGTTGCGACCCTTTCTTAACCTATCTGAAATCTGACACCCCTCAAAATTGGTTGACTTTCTCAATCTTTGGCCTTTGACACCGAACCAATACTAATGCTGTCTTCAGGACAGAAGGGATGAGGAATAGCACATGAAAAGAAAATGCAACCTAACCTAACCTACACTGGTGGAAGGATTGAGAATTTCCTTTTTTAAGGGTTGCACTGTGAAAAGAGGGATCCAGCATTTCCCTGTCATGAAATACGTCAGGGGAAGATATAAATATTGATTTTAAAAAAAGAATATAAGTTCAAAATTGCCATACTTTGCACAAGTTTGCACAAGGAATGAAGATTCACAAATAGTACGAGTACTCGTATTAAAACCCTCAAAGAACAAACAAATTACCTGTAACATACCGAAGCAGGGCGCGAAGCTATACTATATTATACAGGGTGAGCCATAATATCTCAGATATCTCAAATATACTAAGACTGATTCGTGAAAATCGATTTTGAGACACAGAGGCGTCAGATTTCATGGCGAAATGGGCGAAAGAATTAGTTTAAAAATCAAAACCAAGGACCACTGATGAACTTGAAAACAAAATTCGTGATGTTCTAAGTAATGCACCGGGTGACTTGAGACCCTCATCAAGCATCACCGATAATGAATGTTGCGTCTTCTGAATCTTATTGACACCCTCAGGCAACTCCATAACCCTGTTTCCATAGACCCCGTTTTTTTGGGTGTTCCACTTAGCTTCCACATGGAACAGCTTCTCATCGGAAAACAGGATTCGATCCAATTTGTCAGGTATGAACCGCTGTAGCAGAGCCCGACATCTTTCCTTTCTGGCAAGCTTGGTCCGTTGGCTGAGCATTTGAGTCTTTCGCATATTCAAATGCCAAGATTCTCCCCCAGCACTCGCCACATGGTTGTGTGCGAGATATCCATCTCGATCGCCAATTTTCGGCTTGAACGCTGAGGGTTCCGCCTGATCCGTGCCTTCACATTCTTGACAAGCTTTGCCAAACGGAACGTGGTCGACCAATTCCTGTCACTGACGCCTCCAGTCTCATGATAACGCCTGAGAGTACGATAAACGAAATCTCGCTTGTAACCACTGGATTGGAGTTGACGAAAATGGTTCCCTGGGATTTGGCCATTCTGGAACAGCTCAATCACAGCCGCACGCTTCAGCTTCAAGGCGTCCATAACACAAAACGTAAAGTAGTACAATATTGAAGTTTCACTCACGCAAATATACCAGTTGGATGGAACAAATGGGAAAGTAACAGATTAAGCTGAACTCTCTTGAGCTCTTTTATCCTATATAGAAGTTTGTATGATATATTATGGCTCACCCTTTTCTAATACAGTTCGGTCGAATATTCTTCTCTTAGTTATGAATGTAGAGCTACTTATACACAGGGTGTCATAAAATATGTATAGCACATTAATTTATCAGATATATACTGTATATCAAATATTTCATAGATGGACGATGTTTAGTGTGTGGAGAAAGAATTGTTAGCACTGCATGTTTCACTACCGCAGATGTTCAAATTGTTCACTGTTAGCATCCAGGCACTGTTGACAGCGGTGAGCAATAGCTGTTATCCCTGCACTGCTATACCAGTAGAAAGCTGTGTACAAGTTTGTCACTGTGTTGCCCACCACTGTGAACAGTGCCTGGATGCTGACGGTGAATAATTTGAACATCTGCTGTGGTGAACCATGTTAGGCAAACCATTGCTTCTCCACACACTAAACATCGTAATTCTATGTATTATCTAAGGTGGGTCAAAATAAAAGTTAACACGTGGAAAGTGTTGCAAAAACTTAAACTTTATTCAAAAGTCAATGATACTATAGAATTACATTAATCGATGTATCACTAAAGTGGGAATTTTGATCGCTACAGTAAGGTCTTGCAGAAGTTCTGGACTAGTCTTGGTCGGAAGAGAGGAGTTATAAATTCACAGTGGTTCCAGCAAGATGGAGGAACTCCTCGCATAGCTAACGCCAGTCGAGAGTGGTTGACAGAGCACTTAGGCGAGAAAATCGTCAGTCGCTGTTTTGACGTCGAATGGTCCCCACACTCCCCTGATCTCTATCCCCCAGATTTTTATCTTTGGGGATATCTCAAAGATTGTATCTCTCAGCGGAAGGAAGACATTAGTCAAAATCGGGTAAATTCCTATGATAAAATGTGTGAGTCATCAATAACTTTGTAAAAAGCGTCCAAGTATGCATCCAGAGCCAAGGCGAACAATTAGAACATATCCTGGATCATGCATACCTGTGTTGGGTTTTACGTTATATTTATGAAATTTGATTAATAGTTTTGACATACTACAGAATTACATGAATCGATGTATCATTTATTTTTGAATAAATTTGAAGTTTTAAAAACACTTTCGTGGGTCAACTTTTTTATACCACCCTGTTTTTTTATTTATTAAAGTGTGTATACATTTTTTGAAACACACAGTTTCCATTTACTTGTAAAGGGAATGTGAACATGGAATAAGTATGATAAGCAACATTAGATATAGAAACAAGGTTTCATAGTTGTTTCATGGCTTTTCTCCCCCCTGAAAATTTTTCAGGGCGTAGATAAGCTGGGAGAGAGGAAGGTAGAATAGGTAAAGGATGGGTTCACTTGGATCCCATTGAGTGAAGGGATACTAAAGGGACACCAGTCCCTTCACTGCCAAGTGGACCCATCTCAATCTGATGTCGGGTTGAGATAGTGCATGGGGGGAGGGGTGTTCCCGACCTTGCTCATATGGTCCTTTCTCTTGCCAGATGCACACATCCCTCTCACATCGGTCGGATCTGACCACCTTCATAAAGAAGAACAGGACCAAGACCAAGCTAATTATCATTCATGTCTATTCACACACAAGTGTGAAGATGAAAGAAGTGGAGATCCAGAGGAAAATTGCTGAGAAAATGAAACATGCAGTCTCCCTGGATGCAGATTTGGATGCAGACTGGACGAAGGACTTCTTCTGGAGTGACACTGACAGTAAAAGGAGCAAGTATTGGATGGTTGTGATGTCAGACGTGCGGCTAGATTTTGATGTCATTCATGAACTTTTTTCCCAAGAGGGTTTTACCCGATATACCCCATACAGGTATATCGTATGGATTAACCGAATGTGTAAACCATATAACATTCACGAAGCTATGTGGTATCGGCCTCCTGGCCGATACCACACCGATATAAGTGGCGTGAATAAGATTCCTTGACTGAAAATTGTACATATAATAAAATGTACTTGCTATAAATTCATGAAAATAAAAACACAAGTGATACTAGGAAGTGCTAATCTTAAATACTAAAAATTTATGAGCCAAAAAGCATTGAGCTGATGAGGTACTCTTTGTTCTTTTATTGGGTTGGAAAGAAAGTCTTGCAACACTCTGTGCAAGTTTTTCAAAATTTTATAACTTAGTGAAATGCAATTTCAGTCTATTTCTGAAACTATTCAAGATACTTGAAATGTAAGTATATCATTCTAAAGCTTATTAACTCCTTTTTGAAATGCTGTAAACAGCATGACACATCCATTGAGTGCAGTACAATGTATCGTTGAATAGTTTCCTTTTCTCGCCCGCATTGTGTATGAAACACCCCTATATATTGGGTTGGAAAGAAAGTCTTGCAACACTGCGCAAAAATTTTCAAAATGTTATAACTTTATTGAAATGCAATTTGAGTCTACAATGTAATGACCATTGTTGTCTATGACATGTTTCCAACGCACGGGTAACTGCTCGATGCCCTTTGCCCAGAACTCTGGCGAATGCGAAGCGAAGAAACGGCCGACATCATTTTCGAGCTGTGCTCGATCGTCGAAGGCCTCGTCCTGCAGGTGATTCTTGAGGGCGCGGAACAAGTGTTAGTCGGAAGGGGCCATGTCCGGAGAATACGCTGGANGGCGTTCCGCAGGGCTTCGTCATCGAAAGTAGATGGACGTCCTGAGCGTGGTTAATCTCCGAAGGTCTTGTCGCCAGATTCCAAGCGTTTCAACCATCGAGACAACGTGGAATAGTGGACGACGTTGCCCTTGAATGCAGCGCAGATGTTGTCCGCGACGGCTCTCGCAGAGTCTCCTGGGAGGAACTCGTAGTAGACGATAGGGCAAAGAGTTGCTTGTTCGATTGGAGCCATGGCTGCCAACTAAAGGCAGAAGCCGCCTTATATACCCCGAGGGCAGAAGCTTCGAGAACATTCCAGCATATGCAAATGCAAAGCCCCGCCCCTCATTCCTTTGAAAATTTTTATAAATAGTTTTAGAAAGTGTTGCAAGACTTTCTTTCCAACCCAATATTTTTCATGTCTTCCTCTACCTGCAGCAAAAACTTTCTTGACTAAAAAAAATGCCTTTGGATTTCTTGGAAAATCTTCCAAATTCTGCACAGATGCACAGCTCACACAACTCAGTTCCACAATTTCCTGCAGAGATGATTGCTAAAAAAGGTACTGTCGTCAGGAAACGTGTGAGATGTCAATCAAATTCAAGGCTTTGCTTCAAGACTGCTCATGGGTCCATTCACTGCAACCTCCAGTACTACATGCTCCCAGCCCATGGAGCCTTAATTCATTAAAAGAGACGCCATCACGACGTTGTCAATAGGAAGCAGAAGCACTGGATTTCCGGTACGAGCACTTCAATCCAAACGGGAGGATTTTTCCAATTGGACTTACAGAGATAGTAACCTCTTCATTGAGAGAGAATATATTTCGAGAGGGAACGCTACCTCAGCTGTCCAACCTAATTAGAACATGTCATGGCTGCCTCGATTCCACGAGGAAGTTCCAGCGTCTGACTGATGAATGGACGCTTTAATCCCGCTGTGCAAAGCGACGCGAACATTTCGATGTGGGATCGGCAATTTTTCCCGGAATCGGACTGCTTGATGAAGTCGTCACATGGAAACGCAATTTTTTCACATTTCCCTATCATTTCCTAAGAGTGGGATTTTAATGTCAGAATCTTCCTTTTTTATGGAGAACTCTCAGAACGCGCTCTTGTTTTCAGTGCATTATCCCTTCGAAAGCTAGTCGTTTCTCATCGAGTCGTTCAGGCTTCCCATCCAAGGCCGGTTAATATCCGCGAACAATCTCCTCTTGCTGCATTTTTTCTTCTCAAAATGATTGTGAATAAAATTTTGGCAAAACCATACACTTTTGTTGGCCGCAAATGCAGGGACGTGCAAAGTGTCTTTACTAAATTCACACCTCTTACTGAGGAGATGACGATAATCTAAGGTGCATAACATTTCAGGACTACTTAGGGGGGGGCCTCGACTCGATCGGATTGCGGATTCCGTGCCCGAGACGTCGAACGTCTATAGCCCCGCAATGAGCAGCGCCGGGAGGAGCACGAGAACTCCAGGCAACCACAACCGCACCCTGTCACGAGTCCGACAGCGAGGGGGAAACGCACACCGACTCTCGATGAGAGAAGAGTTCGTCGCCCGATCCGTCGTCCTCGGGAGCACCTGCTGCGGCGAGACGTCTTTTTGAGACGTCGGCGGATCGCCAGTTGGCATCGTTTATGGTTAGAACGAGGGCGGTATCTGATCGCCTTCGAACCTCTAACTTTAAAACTCGTTAAAGGATTTAAAGTGTACTCATTCCAATTACGGGGCCTCGGATGAGTCCCGTATCGTTATTTTTATTATTTATGCCAGTGCACGCCCTTGGTATCCGGCCGTCTCGCACACTCGGTCGACGATCCTTCCCGAGCGATCCGTCGCTTCGGTTAGCCGATGGTGCCCGCCGTCCGGGTTACTCTCGTTTTTGGGCGAGATTTCTGTCGGACCGCGCGCACACGATTCCGAGTCCGAGCGGACTCCGTGTGCCGTGTTCGTCGCCACCTTGCAGTTGTGGTGCGACGCCGCATCGAGTGCGTCGCATGACTTTCGCTCGTTGGCAGGAGGGATTGCATCTCTCCACCACTTGCAAATCTCGAGGAAAACAACACGGTTTGTGTTCGTGGACCGCTTTTCCGGGATCGCCTCTCTCGCAGGAAATCTCCCGCCGAGAGGTGCCCGCGGTCGTAACTCTCTTGGCGTCGAGACGAGCTCGACCCGCTTCCGCGCTCCGAGCGGGGAGTCCCCCGTGCGGGGGCCTCGACTCGATCGGATTTGCGGATTCCGTGCCCGAGACGTCGAACGTCTATAGCCCCCGCAATGAGCAGCGCCGGGAGGAGCACGAGAACTCCCGGCAGCCACAACCGCACGCTCTCGCGAGTCCGACAGCGAGGGGGAAACGCACGCCGACTCTCGATGAGAGAAGAGCGCGTCGCCCGATCCGTCGTCCTCGGGAGCAGCTGCTGCGGCTCAGCCGTGCGTCGCGGGGTACCGCTACGGCAAACCGACGCAGTCCTGTTCGCAGAGAGGCGGTTTCCACCCGGGAGGAGAGAAGCTATTCTTTCCCCGGACGGTTCCCGCATCAGCAGCACACAGAGACACGCGCCAGCTCATATATATCTCCCGGCCAGCGAGGGACCCGCTATACAGTCCACTCTCCGTAATAGAAGCACCTGAGCGTGCATCGATGGATTCTCCCCCCATCGAGAGCCAATACTATGGATCGCAACTCGACGAACGATGTACCGATGGATTCGCCATGGCGAGGCGGTGTTCAATATTCGATTCAGAGGGATTGATATCGCATCGAATGGACAGGAGAGCGAGAAAAGTTCGAATACAGGCAGATGGAACCTTCCATAGTGGACACTCAGCTGTCCACTATACAAGGAACACTCTGCTTTGGTGTCCGTGATACGAGGAACACTCCTCACTGCATTCGAATTCTCCTGTGCTCAGAGGCACAGGGTGTCCGCTATATAAGGCACACTTTTCTTAGTCCCTGCAAGTGTCCGCTATATAAGGATCACTTCTCTTAGTCCCTGGAAGTGTCCGCTATATAAGGCACACTTTTCTTAGAATGACTCCAGGTGTCCGCTATACTGGGCACAATTACTTTGTATTCCTTCCCTTCCCTTCTTACTGATCTTTATCTTGAATTTTATTCCTCGAGGGGGGGGGGGTGCTGAGCAGCAACACAAGGACTGATCGCAACGCCGCGCGTGAGACGCCAAGCGGTCCCAGTACCATGTCATCCTTCCTCACTAAAACCATACATTCTACAATCCATCAACAAAACATTACCCCAATGCTCTTCTCTCCTCCTATTATTACGCCAAGACAACAGCAAGAACTTCATCTATTTCTCTAGCCTATCATACCACCCCTGCATTCAGGCTTTCCTCACTCCCTCACACCATCTCATTCTCCTCTCAAACTTTCCTCATTTTCTCCACCCAATATCGCGCGCTATTCTCTATCCGCAATCCACTGTCGCGTCACGCAACTGCAAGTCTAATTCCACCCAGCTCTCAAGCAAGAGAGACAGCGCAACACATACCACGCTCTCAGTCGCCCTTGCTCACTTGACAAGCGCTCCTCGAGACCGGACCCGACTGCACACTCACCTCAGTACAACTTGCTCAGGAACAATGCATTCTTGTGTAGTGNGTTAATCCATTCATGCGCGTCACTAATTAGATGACGAGGCATTTGGCTATTTTTTTTTTTTTTACAAATTCTCCCATACTGGGGATCAGGTACTCTACAGATGGAGAAGCAACATCATACTCTAAGGAGGTTTCAGTTTTTCCATATGTCCCAATCTGCTGTTTGAGGCAAAGAAACCCCAATATATATTAAGTGATTTTTCCATACAGCGGAGACATAGCAGGGCTAGGGTCTTTCGGTCCCATCCTGAGTTTTTTAGGAATGCGTGGCTGAGGGAGGAGATACCCCCACGGCTACTGAGTGCAATGGCTTGAAAATGTTGTGAGTGTGCAGGCCAATGGTCCGTGAGGTACTGTTTTATGCCCTGGATTCCGTAATAGTCCACTTTGGTTGTATGCCTCTCGTCGAGTGTTGTTGGTGACTCCCAGCCGACAGTGAGGTCGCAGACCGTGACCGAGTCGTCTTTGATGAGGAGGAGGTCAGGTTTCCGGAGTTCACCATGTATCGTAATTCTTGGCTCAGTGATGACTTGATATCCTAGTGATGTAAACTTGTCACTCACCATGGAGAGCAGTCTGTTATGTCTAGTGACTCTGAACCAGTGAGTTGAGGGACATCCTTGAAGGATATGTGAGAGGGATTCCACCTTCAGGCAGTTGGCCCTGCACAGGCGTAACCCCTCTCTTTTCCCTCTGGTATTTAGCTCACGGCACATAAGAGAATTTGTTCTTAGGCGGCAGAGGTTTATAAAGTTCCTCCCGGAGGTGAAACGTGTTCCTGATTGGAACCAATCATTACCTGGAGAATTATGTACTTCCTCGAGACCGCGTCCATTGACGGAGGTGTAAAGTGCTTTACGCCAATGGGATATTTGAGAGAATTTAGTGCAAGTGAGGCCGAGTTGTTTAATGGCTCTTTTTCTGATGGTGTGGTACTCTAATGATTGGCAGAAGGCGATGCACTCGGGGGATAAAAGATCTTTCATAGAGATTAGACGTTGGAGGGTCACCCGAGGGATGAGTTCACGCATACAAGGGATGGAGAGGCCACCATCATTAATGGAGGCATAGAGTGAAGCATTAGAGGTGGAGGCAGGGATGCGGAGCACTTTCTTAACAAATCCTGATTCGGCAGTCTAGGGTTTTAAGTAAGCCGAGAGAATACCTCCATAGGGATAGCTGGTGGAGCAGTCTGGGTATAGCGAAGATACGTAGGATGAAGACTTTCTGCTGAGGTTTTAGAGGCGCAGAGGATATCCTATGTAGAAGAGTAGTAACGAAGGATAGATCTGGAGTGGCTTTCCCATTATGACCGAAGTTGATCCCGAGGTATTTGAAGGTTTCCGTGATCGCAAGTGCAGGGATGAGTTTGTTACTCAGTGAGAAGAGAGAATTTTCAACGACTTTCATTCTTCTGCTCTTCTTTTCAGGGATTATAGATAGAGTATGACATTTCTCTGGCTTTAAGTTAAGGTGACGCTTTAGAAAAAAGTCCTCAGCCAACAGAAGTTGTTTAGCCATTCCTATCGTCGAAGAGGCGAATAGAATGATGTCGTCGGCGAATCCGAGGGCCGGGATGGTGGCGTCCTGGATGCGTCCACCAATAGATGGTTAGAGGGTAGAGAATAATTCGTCGATTACGAGATTGAAAAGGAGGGGGGATAGTGGGTCGCCTTGTTTAACCCCTCTATTAACATTTACGTTCTCGACGGCAATGCCTTCGCAGTGTAGAGAGGTGGAGCATCCTTCGTAGCTGGCACGGATATACTGGATGGTGTCCTTGTCGAGTCCGAAGCGGGTTAGAGCACGCGAAATCGATTCGTGGGAGACGGAGTCGAAGGCTTTGGCGACGTCGAGGGTGCAGACGTGGATTTCTCTTCGGTTCTTTTTCGCTCGGTTAATGATCGCATCGAGCAGGAAGGTATTGATGGCGGTTCCGTCGAGAGGAAGGAAAGCTCTCTGGGCAGGAGAGAGTTGCGTGATAGCAGACAGCCTCTGGGCGAGAATTTTGTGGAAGAGACGGACAATCACGGACGAGATGGTGATAGGACGCCAGTTGGTCGCGAGAGAGAGATCGCCGGATTTTGGGATTAGGATGGTTTTGGAGGTCTTTAGGCTTTTACAGAGATTATGCTGCCACAAGCAGATGTTAAAGACGACTGTAAGATTCCTAATGTCTCCAGCCCGAAGGTCGGAGATCGTTAGACCATCGGGACCCGGGGAAGTTTTAGACGATGTCTTTAAAGCGAGAGATATCTCTTCCTGGGTGATAGGGTGATAGATAAAGCAAGTAGGTGTGGCATTGAAGTCAATTGGGTCTGGAGGGGAGACGGAGGAGAAGAGTTTTCCAAAGGTGGTTTCGAGGTCCTCGTAAGTAGGAGTGACGGGAGCATCTTTTTCATCGTCGAGGATGTAACGGGCAGCCTTAGATCGGTTGGTTCGGTAGAGGTCTTGGACCTTCGCATACTCCGTAATACGTAGTTTACGACGGCCTGCAATTTTGATTAGACGAGTACGTTTGGTTTTTGGGCGCCGTATGTTCTGGGCATGAAACGTTCTGGAGACAAGCTCATCTACATAGGTTAGTGCTTCAGCAGGAGAAGCAAGACACGAGGACACGACTTCAGAGAGCTGTTTGGGATAGTCGTCCTGAAGAAGGAGATTTTCTAGGAAGTCCTGGAAAGGTGACGTAGATCGCGGGAGGCGTGGTGGTGAAGTCGGAATTATTTGGGTCGGGGGGATAATCTCGTCCGCACGGGTATCAGGGAGCGACAGTTCGAGAAGGAGATTCTTATAGTTGTTGGTTGTTTACGTTTGCCTTTGATGGCTTCGATACTGCGACCTGAGAATTGCTGACTTAACTTTTCATTAATAGAGGAGGTGGCTCCGAGGGCCAGCTCAGCAAGTGCAAGGAGCTTGGTTTCCTCCATGGACCACCGAGCTTTGATGCGGGTGGTGTCAATCTCGGCATTAAAGAGATCTGGGTGGGTACGCTTGCGGTGGAGGGCTAAGCCTGTGTTGGTGGAAAAGTTCCTATCGCAGGAAATACATGAAAATGGTAGTCCTGGCTGAGGAGTTGGTAAAGGACATGGGGGTAGCGGAGCTGCAGGAGCTTTATTACACACTTTATTACACATTCTGTATTGACCGGCTACGCTATAGATAGAAGGAAAGTTCTTAAGGCATTGATGACAAATGTAGCACATAGGTATGCCGTGACTAGATGCGTGTTTCTTACTAGAGATGTGGTCAAATAAAGTTTTATCACAGATAGGGCATGGGTGAGAATCACTACCATATAGGTATCTAAAACCTACAATAGAGGCAATGCACTTATCCTGAGGGTCCTGTCCGGAGTCCCCGTCAACTTGACTTAAGGACTCGCTATTTACCATCCGAGGCATTTTTTTGTTTTTAGGAGCAGGAGTATACACTCAGGTGGGGTGCTAGCCCAAATGAGCAGGAGCGCCGAGTACGTATGTTCTAGCCCCCGTACAGGACTTGACAAGAAGAGGCTCTATATTCGCTTTACTTGCCCATAATGGGGCTTTTGGATGCCACGGAGGGGATGAGAAAGCAGGTCATTCCAACTCACGAGAACCATCAGCATCCCTCCCCTGAGTCGGGACAGAGGCAGAGGCATCCTGTGGTCCCCACATCGGAAATTAGCCCTGCACTGTCAACCCCGCAGTGGCATCCGTTTAACACCACAAATCCTGCACGAGATACCTCGAACAAGGGTGTAACGGAGGAACTCTTAGCCTGCAGTACAGTGGCTTTGTGCTGCAGTTTCCAACTCTCGCCCCGTGGAGGCGGTTCCTCAAGAGAGTCATAGTTACTCCCGCCGTTTACCCGCGCTTAAATGAATTCCTTCACTTTGACCTCCAGACCCAATTGACTTCAATGCCACACCTACTTGCTTTATCTATCACCCTATCACCCAGGAAGAGATATCTCTCGCTTTAAAGACAAGCGCCGGGAGGAGCACGAGAACTCCCGGCAGCCACAACCGCACGCCGTCGCGAGTTCGATAGCGAGGGGGAAACGCACACCGACTCTCGATGAGAGAAGAGCGCGTCGCCCGATCCGTCGTCCTCGGGAGCAGCAGCTGCGGCTCGGCCGTACCTCTTCTATTTCTCTAGCCTATCATACCACCCTGCATTCAGGCTTTCCTCACTCCACTGACGACCACCCTGTCGGAATTTTTCGAGTCCCGCAGTAGACCGGAGAAGGGATATCGGTCTCGCAGTCGTATTTAGCCTTGAATGGAGATTAACACCCGCTTTGAGCTGCACTCTCAAGCAACTTGAATCTTGGGAAAGCCCATCCCACGCGAGCGCGTACCCCGAACGGGCCTCTCACCCTCTGTGGGAAAAGACCGCATTCCACTGGACTTGGTCAGGTCTCAAACACGGGGCGGACCTTCCCGACCACATTCCCTGCCGCCGCAGCGACGGAGGGTTCAGTGCTGTGCTCTTCCCCGTTCACTCGCCGTTACTGGGGGAATCCTCTTTAGTTTCTTTTCCTCCGCTGAATGATATGCTTAAATTTAGAACAGAGATCGACTTGCACGTCAGAATCGCTGCAGACCTGACTTGGTCAGGAGCGCTCAAACGCGGGGCGGACCTTCCCGAAAACCACATTCCCTGCCGTCGCATCGACAGAGGATTCGGTGCTGGGCTCTTCCCCGTTCGCTCGCCGTTACTGGGGGAATCCTCTTCAGTTTCTTTTCCTCTGCTGAATGATATGCTTATATTTAGCGGGTAAATCCGCCTGATCGGAGGTCCGACAGAAAAGAGAACCGAAAACCAGCGAAAAGAAAACCAGCTCATACCATCATACTCACTATTGGAGCCCTGCATTTCACCGTGTTTCACAGAGTTGGCTCCGTCCTTCCTCGACCTGCGAGCCGAGTGATCCACCGCCAGGGGTGGCATGCGGAGTTGATGGTTACCTAAGTTACCATCACATTTTTCTTCGACAAGACGGTTCACGATATTAGTTTCAAAAACCCAATAACCTTCGGCCAACGCAGGAGGACGGATCCTCACGGGCTGTTTCCAAACAAGATCGCATTGGGCGCTCATCCATGACAAGGGCGAAGGCTCTTCTCCCCTGGGAAGATGCCTCAACGAGCGCGGGTGTGTGTAAAAACTCCACCATGGATCCTTCCACAGGTTCTCCTATGAAAACCTTGTTACGACTTTTACTTCCTCTAAATGATACAGTTCGGACAACTTTCTGGCGCACTGGACGGACCCAAGAGCCGCCCCGGACACAAGTCAGAAGTCCTCACTAAATCATTCAATCGGTAGTAGCGACGGGCGGTGTGTACAAAGGGCAGGGACGTAATCAGCGCGAGGTGATGACTCGCACTTACTGGGAATTCCTCGTTCATGAGAAACAATTGCAAGCCTCAATCCCTAGCACGAGGGAGATTGAGCGGGTTACCCGGTCCTTTCGGACAGGGAACACACGCTGCCTCCGTCAGTGTAGCGCGTGTGCAGCCCAGAACATCTAAGGGCATCACAGACCTGTTTTTGCCCCATTTCGTGCAGCTAAGCGCGTGCCTGTCCCTCTAAGAAGACGAGGCGGACGGAAAGAATCCGCCGTCTAGTTAGTAGGCCAGGGTCTCGTTCGTTATCGGAATTAACCAAGACAGATCGCTCCACCAACTAAAAACGGCCATGCACCACCACCCACCAAATCAAGAAAGAGCTCTCAATCTGTCAATCCTTCTAGTGTCCGGGCCTGGTGAGGTTCCCCGCGTTGAGTCGAATTGGGCCACAGGCTCCACTCCTGGTGGTGCCCTTCCGTCAATTCCTTTAAGTTTCGGCCTTGCAACCATACTTCCCCCGGAACCGAGAAACTTTGGTTTCCCGGAAGCTGCCCGCCGGGTCATGTGAATAACGTCGGCGGATCGCCAGTTGGCATCGTTTATGGTTAGAACTAGGGCGGTATCTGATCGCCTTCGAACCTCTAACTTTCGTTCTTGATTAATGAAAACATTCTTGGCAAATGCTTTCGCAGTAGTTCGTCTTGCGACGGTCTAAGAATTTCACCTCTAGCGTCGCAATACGAATGCCCCCGTCTGTCCCTATCAATCATTACCTCGGGTTCCGGAAACCAACAAAATAGAACCGAGGTCCTATTCCATTATTCCATGCACGACTATTCAGGCGACCGGCCTGCTTTGAGCACTCTAATTTTTTCAAAGTAAACGTTCCGGTCACCCGGGACACCCGGCGAAGAGCATCCCGGGAGCAACCGGCCGATTGTCCGGTTCGAGCAGTGCCGCCCTGCGGCGGACCGCCCGACCGCGACTGAGATCCAACTACGAGCTTTTTAACCGCAGCAACTTTAATATACGCTATTGGAGCTGGAATTACCGCGGCTGCTGGCACCAGACTTGCCCTCCAATAGATCCTCGTTAAAGGATTTAAAGTGTACTCATTCCAATTACGGGGCCTCGGATGAGTCCCGTATCGTTATTTTTCGTCACTACCTCCCCGTGTCGGGAGTGGGTAATTTGCGTGCCTGCTGCCTTCCTTGGATGTGGTAGCCGTTTCTCAGGCTCCCTCTCCGGCGTCGAACCCTGATTCTCCGTCACCCGTTATCACCATGGTAGGCGCATAACCTACCATCAAGTTGATAAGGCAGACATTTGAAAGATACGTCGCCGGTGCCAGGACCGTGCGATCCGTCCAAAGTTATCCAGAGTCACCAGAGAGTTCCGGGGCACAAGTCCCCGTCTGGTTTTGATCTAATAAAAACGCCCCTTCCCACCTAAGGGTCGGGGCTTCTAGGCATGTATTAGCTCTGATTTAACAGGGTTATCCAAGTAAAACGTCGGAGATCTAAGGAACCATAACTGATGTAATGAGCCGTTCGCAGTCTCACCTTATTTCGGCACGTACTTAGACCTGCATGGCTTAATCTTTGAGACAAGCATATGACTACTGGCAGGATCAACCAGGTAACAGCCAGACATTTTCTCTCGGAACATCCACGGCAATCCTACGCACGAGGCCGACCGCCGGGGGTGCTCGTCAAGACACGAATCCGGCGAGACGGGCCAGAGGCGCCAGTGCACGCCCTTGATATCCGGCCGTCTCGCACACTCGGTCGACGATCCTTCCCGAGCGATCCGTCGCTTCGGTTAGCCGATGGTGCCCGCCGTCCGGGTTACTCTCGTTTTTGGGCGAGATTTCTCTCGGACCGCACGCACACGATTCCGAGTCCGAGCGGACTCCGTGTGCCGTGTTCGTCGCCACCTTGCAGTTGTGGTGCGACGCCGCATCGAGTGCGTCGCATGACTTTCGCTCGTCGGCAGGAGGGATGGCATCTCTCCACCACTTGCAAATCTCGAGGGAAACANCTTCCCCGTTCGCTCGCCGTTACTGGGGGAATCCTCTTTAGTTTCTTTTCCTCCGCTGAATGATATGCTTAAATTTAGCGGGTAATCCCGCCTGATCCGAGGTCCGACAGAAAGAAAGAAAGAAGGAGACGAGAGGTGTGTGTCGACGAACTGTCGCCGTTCCGACTTCCGATGAAAGAGTTGATGGGCCCCCCCGCCGCAATGTAGCGCGCAGGTGGCCATTCCCCGGTCCCCCGGAGTCTAGGGGTGTTGATTCGCCCCGGACCGTTCGCTTCACTTAAAAAGAATCTGCCAGATTCTCTTTAAGTTACTGACGACTCTCACCGCGTGAAGGTGGTCCTGGGACTTGGGTTTGACACCAGGATGGCATGCCTTTCTGGAGTAAAATCTTCTCCGCCCCAGGAGAGAAAGACGATAATGAATCCCACCAACATCCGAAAAATGGAACTTATAACCCCCATCACCGCTAAAGAGTTATTTGATAAACTAAAGAAGACGAAGACTACAGCACCAGGATCTGATGGGATCACAACCAAAGAGCTAAAGAAGATGGAAAAGATTCATCTACTAAAGATGTTTAACTTATGGCTCTTAACTGGGTATCTCCCCAAAAACTTCAAGGAACACAAGACAACACTGCTGCCTAAAATAGATAAACCTCTCCATCCTGAAGACTATAGGCCCATCACTATCGCCTCAGTTATAACAAGACTCTTTCATAGAATACTGGCAGCAAGATGTAGCAGATCCTTCAACTTTAACCACTTCCAAAGGGCCTTCATTCCAGCCAACAGATGTGAAGAAAACCTTCTCATCCTCCAACACATCCTTAAACGAAAGGAAGCGACTTTTATTGATTTCCTAGATATACAAAAAGCGTTCGACTCGGTACGTAACGCCTGCATTATTCGAGCCGCCAAGCGTCAAGGGGCACCCCTCGGATTCCTGAAGTACCTCGAGAACGCCTACAAGAACTGCACAACATCATTGAACATACAACCTGAAACAGAAATCCAGATGACAAGAGGTGTGAAACAGGGTGACCCGCTCTCGCCAATATTATTCAACTCAGTAATTGACGAGATTATAGAATCCATCCCCAAGATACTTGGCATTAAAATAGGAAAGGAATCCCTGAAAGTAATAGCCTTCGCCGACGACCTATGCATTGTAACATCATCTGCAGCTGGCCTACAACAACTCCTAAACCATCTCGAAAAGGAAGCAATGAAGGCAGGCTTACAGTTTAACCCCTGCAAATGTGTCACCATCTCAAAGATCACAGAAACAAGAAAGTAATAATTACCCCAGGTAAATTCTCCCTAGATGGCAAAAACATCCCAGCCATGGACCCAGAGGACGAAGTCCGCTACCTCGGGGCCATGGTCTCTCCAAATGGGAGAATAAGAGGAAAAACTAACGAAATTCTCACAGACGGACTCCTTCTGCTAACAAAAGCTCCACTTAAACCCCAGCAGAGAATGTACCACCTAAGGCAGCATTTGCTGCCCAAGATAACGTATCACGCCCTAGTAGGGAAACTACACAAAAACACCATCAGCAAGCTTGACAAAATCATCAGACAGTCCATCAGATCATGGCTTAAACTCCCCAAGGACACCCCGATAACCTTCATTCACGCCGGGGCACCTGATGGTGGTCTTGGAATAAAACAACTCGCAAATGGATCCCACTTTGGAAAAAGAGACAGGTGGACAGAATGGCGAACTCCAGCCACCCCCTTGTTAAACATCTCATATCCGAATTCAAAAACACGGTCCAGTGTATCGATAGCCCCCAAATCAATGGAAAAACCTGTGAAACAGGAAAAGACATCCTCAAAAACACCGCTCTAGATCTATGCACAATGTTAGACGGAAGGGGACTGAGACACTCGAACAAAGTACCTTATATCCATACATGGAAAACCGACGGCAACAAGCTACAAAAAGGATCAGCTTTCATAACGGCCATCAAGATCCAAGGCAATCTGCTCCCTACCCGAGCAAGAACATCAAGAGGCAGAAAAGAAACGCCGATGTGCGAAGCAGGGTGCAACAGTCGTGAAAGCCTCAGTCACATCGTCCAAGCATGTAGTCGAACTCACGGATCCCGGATAAGACGACATGATTCGCTAACTAACCTAATCGGAAGCCACCTACAAGAGCAAGGCGCAGAAATAATAAAAGAACCGTAAATACCAACTCCAGCCGGAATAAGAAAACCAGACCTACTAGTTACATTTGACAACATCACCCACGTTATTGACGCCCAAGTGGTAAACGATTATGATGATCCAGAAATTCTACATGAGAGAAAAAGCCACTATTACAACGAAACGATACGTGACTGGATAAAAACAAGAACAAAAGCAGCAGACGTAAAATTCTCCACTATAACATTCACATGGCGGGGGATTATGGCGGAAACATCAGCCAATGACCTAAGGCGCCTCAGCCTTAAACCAAAAGACCTTAAAATTGCATCAATACGAGTCCTGGAACAAACACACAAATGTTGGACGACTTATAACGGAAGTACAAAGAGGAAATGGGGAAAACGCATAATGAAGCCATGATGAATGGCAGATGTTCCCAGAAAGGAAGTCCCACGAACTGTGATAGTCACCTGTGATACCACAGTAAAAATACACAGAGTTAAGCTTCTCAATATATATATATATATACTGACTTACACCAAAGGCCACTGACCCTCTGCCATGTAAGGCGCGAATGCGCCAGGTATGGTGGGTGACTAATGGTGTATAGCCAGGGTAATATATTGAATAGTAAAATGCAATAATAAAAAAAATGGAAACTTTTTTCACCTAAGTCCCAGGACTACCTCCACGTGGTGAGAGTCGTTAGTAACCCTTGGTAGTCTCGTACTCCCTTGGGTGAAGCTAACAGTCCGGGGCGATAACTTCCCCTGATCCTTCGGGATCCTTCGTGATCTCTCAGGAATGACCACCTACACGCCTCAAGGCGGCAGGGAGGCTCACGTTAGTGAGAAGTTATAGGCGTCGCCCTTATGGAACTTCCATAAAGTTCTCTCTAATCTTGAATGGCATGTTCTAATGATATTTCGTCCGTGTCAGGTGAGCTCCTCAGAGCGAGCCTCCCAGATAATGCTGAACGGGTGGACGACACCAGCAGGTTAGCTCCCTCACCAACCCTTGTTGCTGCAGCTTCCGTTTCCTCCTATAATCCACCTCATTTTTGTGCTGCATGTCAGAAAAGCTTCAAAACAAAATCTGCCTTATTAAATCACCAAAGGCATAGACATGCAATTGCAGATGTGATACCTGAACCATTGCCTGAGGTAAATCTCCCTAACATCATAAACACTTTTCTATGTGAAGCTTGTGCTCGAGTTTTTCCATCTGAAATTGGCCTTGGGTTGCAATTAAAATCAAAACACCCGAATTTATATTATGAGAAGCAAAATACCGCACAAAAGAAACGGCGTTGGGACCCTGAAGAGGACTTTCTACTTGCAAAAGCAGAAATAAATGCCAAAGAGCCAGGCATCAAAGATATTAATCATCATATCTTCTCGGGAAATATCCTACCCGGAAGAACATTAGAATCTATTAAATGTAGGACACAACCTAAATACATAAACATCATATCCTCATTACAAGAACCTACTGTAAATTCTCCTACACAGATCGACCAATTACAACCAACTCCTACAGTACCTGAAGAAGAAAACGCCCAAATACGCTACCTCCAGAAGAAAACGATCTCACTTGGAGTCATATAATACTTGACCACCTCAGACAAATACCACCTGGAATGACACAAAACGAAAAAGCACTTGATATCATTATTACCAACTACCAAAATGATACCATCAAAGGTAACTTAGAAGAACATGCAGGAAAAACAATCAAAAACCAAAAACCAAGGAATTATCATAATACTCACATCATCTTGCCAGTTAGCACATCTAATAGAAGAAAACGACAAGAACAATATGAATGAATACAAAAACTCTATCTAAAGGATAGAACAAAATGCGCTAAAACCTGTCTGGATGGCACATGGAAAGACATGGAGCCAATACGTATATCTCCCGGTACACAGGTGACATTTTGGAAAAATATATTCGAAGCCCCTAAAGAAATCGACCAGAGAGCAACACCAAGTCCACCTGAAAACCTTGAATAGCTAAAACCCATTACAATCAAAGAACTTAAGGATCAACTTAAGCTGACTAAAACTTCCGCTCCGGGCCCAGATAGTGTTACCACCAAACTGCTTAAACAAATGTCCAAGACCTACTTATTAAAACTATTCAACCTATGGTTATTGTCCGGTCACCTACATAAGAGTCTTAAAAATTAAACAACATTAATCCCCAAAAAAGATAATCCCCAACATCCAGGAGATTTCAGACCTATCACCATTTCATCAATTATAGTCAGACTCTTTCATAAGATCCTAGCAGCTAGGTGTGCTAAATTGTTTAACCTCAACCCACTACAAAGAGCTTTCATACCAGCAAGTGGATGTGAAGAAAACACCTTCCTACTGGAACACTTTCTGAAACAGAAGTCTGCTTACATCGCCTTTCTTGACATCCAAAAGGCATTTGATTCTGTTCACCATGATTCTATCATGCGAGCAGTCACACGTCAAGGGGCACCTAGTCATTTTATTCAACACCTTCGAAATGCTTATGAAGATTGTACCACCACACTAAGTATACAGCCCGACGTAACAATAAACATGACCAGAGGTGTGAAACAAGACGACCCTCTCTCCCCTATACTATTTAATGCAGTTAATGATGTCATTATAACAACTATACCCACACAAATAGGTCTAAATCTGCAGAGCACAAACTTTAACATCATGGCTTTTGCGGATGATCTATGTGTCATGTCATCTTCGGTTGCTGGACTTCAGGCCGCATTAAAGGAATTGGAGAGAGAGGCTAGTTACGCTGGCTTGATTTTTAATACATCAAAATCAGCCACAATTTCCAATACCACGATTATTAAGAAATCAATTATCACCTCTACAGACTTTACTATCAATAATGAGATGATACCACCTTTAAAGTCTGAAGACCAAATAAGATACCTCGGGGCTATGGTAAGACCTACTGGTAAATTAATTGGAATGACTCTGGAGATCCTCCAGGAAGGTATCACCCAATTAACCAAAGCTCCCCTAAAACCTCAACAACGGATGGTCTTACTTAGAGCGCATTTAATACCGAAAATTATTTACCACGCAGGGATTGGGCATCTCCACAAAAACACCTTAATGAAACTTCACAGAATCATAAGAGAAACAATCCGTGAGTGGTTAAAGCTACGCCAATAGCCTTTTTTCACACCAGGGCTAAAGAAGGGGGCCTACAAATATGGCAACTAGAGAAATGGATTCCACTCCTAAAAGAGCGCCGTAGACAAAGATTGACCAACTCAACACATCCTATAATTCTCTCAATATTAAGAACATCCAATCAAACGCTCCAAATTGTCAAACTACCAATAATCGAGGGTAATACTTGCAGAACATTAGAAGATCTTTACAAATACACATCTGAAAGCCTCTACAAGAAACTAGACGGTAGAGGGCTTAGATTCTCAAGTGCAATGCCCCTCAATCACAACTGGAAAATTGACGGGAACAAAATTCAAACGGGAAAACTGTATATCTCTTCAATTAAAACACATGGAAACCTTCTACCAACACAGGCCAGGGCATCGCGGGGAAGGAATGAAACGCCCATGTGTGGAGCGGGCTGCAATAGTAGGGCATCATCGAGCCACAATGTGCAAGCCTGCACCAGGACCCATTCTATGAGAATTAAAAGGCATGACATGGTAACCAAATTATTTGATGAAAGATTAAAACATATGGGATACACAACAATTATAGAGCCTAAAATAAGAACTTCAGCAGGGCTGCGGAATCCAGATTTAGTAATCAGTGACGGACTGACATCTCACGTCCTGGACACGCAGATAGTTAATGATTTTGATGATCCTGATACTCTACACCAAAATAAGAAAATATATTACAGCAACGATGAGATCATCAAGTGGGTTAAAGAAAAAACAAAAACATCATTAACTTCTGTGTCTACAATAACATTCAACTGCCGAGGCTGCATGTCAAAAACCTCAGCAGTCGACCTAAAGAAACTTGGACTAACTAATAGGGACTTTACTCTCGCAACGGTCAAGGTATTAGAATATACCTACATTTGTTGGAGAAAGTACAATTGTAGCACCATGAGAAGGTAGGGGAGTCACCGAATGAGGCCCTAACACGGCAGATGCGCTGGTGTTTGATACCCATTACTGTGATATCTTAACGATGATTGCAGTATAGAATGAGTTAAGTTTCTCGGCGCCCACCACTGGCCTTTCTCCATCAGGTTAGTGGAAGGGAGCAAAAAGCAAACACTTTAAAAAAAAAGCCAAATGCCTCGTCTAGAAAGAGCTAAACAAGATGGAAAAGACTCTTCTATTAAAGATGTTTAACTTATGGCTCTTAACTGGATATCTCCCTAAAAACTTCAAGCAACACAAAACAGCACTGTTACCTGAAATAGATAAACCACTCCACCCTGAAGACGTTATAACTGAAGCGATGGTGATAGGTCTAAAAAGACTCTTTCATAGAATACTAGCAGCAAGGTGTAGCAGATCCTTTAGCTTAAACCAGCTGCAAAGAGCCTTCATTCCAGCTAGCTGGTGTGAAGAAAACCTTCTTATCCTACAACACATCCTTAAACGGAAGGAAGCGACTTTTATTGGCTTCTTAGATATACAAAAAGCGTTTGACTCGGTACATCACGCTTCCATCATTCGAGCCGCCAAACGTCAAGGAGCACCTCTCGGACTCCTGAAGTACATCGAAAACGCTTATGAGAACTGCACAACATCATTGAACATACAACCGGAAACAGAAATCCAAATGCCAAGAGGCGTGGAGCAGGGTGACCCGCTCTCGCCAATATTATTCAACTCAGTAATTGACGAGATAATAGAATTCATCCCCAAAACACTTGGCATTAAAATAGGAGAGGAATCCTTGAAAGTAATAGCCTTCGCCGACGACCTATGTATTGTAACATCTTCTGCAGCCGGTTTACAACACCTAAACCATCTCGAGAAAGAAGCACGGAAGGCAGGTCTACAGTTTAACCCCTCCAAATGCATCACCATCTCTAAGATCACTAGGAATAAGAAAGTAATAATTACCCCAGGTAAATTCTCCCTGGGTGGCAAGAAAATCCCAGCCATGAATACATAGGACGAAGTTCGCTCCCTTGGGGCTATGGTATCACCAAATGGGAGAATAAGAGGAAAAATTAATGAAATCCTCACAGACGGACTCCTCCAACTAACAAAAGCACCACACAAACCCCAGCAAAGAATGTACCTTTTAAGACAGCATTTTCTGCCCAAGATGACGTACCACGCCCTAGTGGGGTAATTACACAAAAAACACCATCAACACGCTCGACAAAACCATCAGACAGTCCATCAGATCATGGCTTAAACTCCCCAAGGACACCCCCATAACATTCATTCACGCCAGGGCAGCAGATGGAGGTCTTGAAATAAAATAACTGGTCAAATGGATCCCACTATGGAAAATGAGGCATGTGGACAGAACGGTGAACTCCAGCCACCCACTTGTTAGAAGTTTAACATCAGACTTCAAAAACACGGTCCAAAACATCGATAGTCCTCAAATCAATGGAAAATCTTGTGAAACAGGAGAAGACATCTTCAGAAACACCGCTCTCGACCTATACACAATGTTAGACGGAAGGGGATTGAGGCACTCAAACAAAGTACCTTATATCCACACATGGAAAACGGACAGCAATAAACTCCAAAAGGGATCATCTTTTATAACGGCCATCAAAATCCAAGGAAATCTGCTGCCAAGCAGAGAGCAAGAACATCAAGAGGGAGAAGAGAAACACCAATGTGCGAAGCAGGTTGCAATAGCCGTGAAAGCCTTAGCCACATCGTCCAAGCACGTAGTCGAACTCACGGATCCCGAATAAAAAGACATGACTCGCTAACAAACCTTATTGCAAGCCGCCTACAAGAGCAAGGTGCAGAAATAATTAAAGAACCGGAGATACCAACTCCAGCCGGACGAAGAAAACCAGACTTACTCGCTACATTAGACAATATCACCCACGTTCTTGACACCCAAGTGGTAAATGACTGACTATGATGACCCAGAAATCCTACATGAGAGAAAAAGCCACTATTACAACGAGACGATACGTGACTGGATAAAGACCAGAACAAAAGCAGCAGATATAAAACTTTCCACTATAACATTCACATGGCGGGGGAATATGGCGGAAACATCAGCCAATAACCTGAGGCACATCGGCCTTAAACCAAAAGATCTGAACATTGCGGCGATAAGAGTCCTAGAACAAACACATAAATGTTGCACGACCTATAACAGAAGTACAAAGAGGAAATGGGGAAAACGCATCATGAAGCCATGGTGAATGGCAGATGTTCCTAGAAAGAAAGTCCCACGACCTGTGATACCACAGTAAAAATAAACAGAGTTAAGCTTCTCTCTATATATATATGAAACTGACTTACACTGAGGGTCGGTGGCCTTTGGCCATGTAAGGCGCGAATGCGCCAGGTACGGTGGGTGACTAATGGTGTATAGCCAGGGTAATATGTGAAATAAGTAAATAAATAAAAAATAAAAAAATAGCCAAATGCCTCGTCATCTAATTAGTGACGCGCATGAATGGATTAACGAGATTCCCACTGTCCCTATCTACTGTCTAGCGAAACCACAGCCAAGGGAACGGGCTTGGAAAAATCAGCGGGGAAAGAAGACCCTGTTGAGCTTGACTCTAGTCTGGCTTTGTGAAGAGACATGAGAGGTGTAGCATAAGTGGGAGAACTTCGGTTCAACAGTGAAATACCACTACTTTCATCGTTTCTTTACTTACTCGGTGTAGCGGAGAGCGGCCCGATCCCGGGTCACCCTTCTCGCTGGAAGCGCAGGGCTCTCGCAGTCCCGCGCGATCCGATTCG
>CAJPEV010001060.1:35269-80363 GCA_905338385.1 Darwinula stevensoni
ATACTGAGTATTAGACAAAATCAGGTATTTTTCCTTAATTCCTTATAATATGGTCAGTAATTAAGTTATCAAATCAGCTTGAAATAATCAAAACACTTTCCTTCAATATGCAATATTAGGATTAACAATATACCACCTGAAAGCCAATTTCTTAAAGGTTATGAAAAAAAATTAACATTGTTTCATTTCATTTCAACAGACCATTAGGAAGGGAAGAGAAAGGTGGGGAAAATATTAGAGTAGAAAAGGATGAGATTCCTGCAACTCTCTTTTCAACACCTCAGGAGGAGTAAACAGTATATTTCCTCCTTCTCTTCTTTTGTAAAAGGGCGGAAGACCCCGTTCTTCACATTTTTGTGGAGATGCCCAATCCCTGCGTGGTAAATAATTTTCGGTATTAAATGCACTCTAAGTAAGAACATCCGTTGTTGAGGTTTTAGGGGAGCTTTGGTTAATTGGGTGATACCTACCTGGAGGATCTCCAGAGTCATTCCAATTAATATTCCAGTAGGTCTTACCGTAGCCCCAAGGTATCTTATTTGGGCTTCAGACTTTAAAGGTGGTATAATCTCATTATTGATAGTAAAGTCTGTAGAGGTGATAATTGATTTCTTAATAATCGTGGTCTTGGAGATTGTGGCTGATTTTGATGTATTAAAAATCAAGCCAGCGTAACTAGCCTCTCTCTCCAATTCCTTTCATGTGGCCTGAAGTCCAGCAACCGAAGATGACATAACGCATAGATCATCCGCAAAAGCCATGATGTTAAAGTTTGTGTTCTGCAGATTTAGACCTATTTGTGTGGGTATAGTTGTTATACTTTCATCAATAACTGCATTAAATAGTATAGGGGAGAGGGGGTCGCCTTGTTTCACACCTCTGGTCATGTTTATTGTTACATCAGGCTGAATGATTATTGTGGTGGTACAATCTTCATAGGCATTTCGAAGGTATTGAATAAAATGATTAGGTGCCCCTTGTCGTGTAACTGCACGCATGATGGAATCGTGAACAGAATCAAATGCCTTTTGGATGTCAAGAAAGGCGATGTAAGCAAACTTCTTCTGTTTCAGAAAGTGCCTCAGTAGGAAGGTGTCCAGGTGGAATTCCAGGTGGAATTCATTTAGGCGCGGGTAAACGGCGGGAGTAACTATGACTCTCTTGAGGGTGGTTTGACCTATCGGGTGAGACTGCAAGCAATTGCTATCTCCCCAATAGGAGAACGGGAGGGGCAATGCTACCTCACGTGGGTTTAAGGCATGCCAGCCCAGCATTCCACCTTCTCGTGGTGAGAGTCGTTAGTACTCTTGGGATTTCTGCTTGAAATCCCTGGAGGAAGCTAACGGCCCAGGGCGACAACTTCCCCAGAGCCTTTTATTAGGAAGACCACCTACACGCCTCAAAGCGGCGGGGAGGCTCACCTCGGTGAGAAGATGTAGGCGTCGCCCTTGCAGGATCTCCTGCAAGGTTCCCTTATCCAAGAAATGGCACGTCATAAAAAGAAGCAGTCCGTGTCAGGTGAGCTCCACAGAGCAACCCTCGCGGATAAATTGGATGGAGCAACAGGCGCAAGACAGTGCAGTTCCCGTTCTTCCTCCGGTGCCACTGGTGTATCCACCATTCCTTGTCTCTTTGTGTGTCCTTCTTGCAATAAAGAATGTAAAACGAAGTCCGCTCTTCTAAGTCACTTACGTTTTAAACATCCACCTAATGTCTCACCTTCTGTTCCTGAACATCAGTCACCATCTCAAATCCTGCAGGAAGTGTTCTCATATCCATGTACAGAATGTGAAAGATCTTTTCCTACAAAGATAGGACACAGTTTACACCTTAAAGCAAGACATCCAAACAAGTACTATTCAGAACAGGTAACAACTCAGAAGAAAAGTCGTTGGGATGAAGAAGAAGACCTTCTCTTAGCGAATGCTGAATTACAGGCACTAAAGACAAACATCAAAAATATAAATCAACATATACTTGCCACCAACATCTTACCTGGGAGAACACTTGAATCGATTAAGGGCAGGAGAAAGCAAACCAAATACCTTGATCTCCTATCTACCCTTCAACAAGAAATCTTCATCGGCAATAACACAGAACATAAACAAGAAGAAGAAACAATTCAAGAACCAGAACATGAAACCCTTAACTGGAAGATAAACATTCTTAAACATCTTAAACAAATACCATCAGGGGAAGGAGCAAAAGAAACTGAACTTGATCAGATTATAGATGTACTTAACATCTCTACACTTGACAATAACACCATCATGGACTTGCTAGACAAACAAGCTGAAGCAAAACCACCACCAAAACAATTCATTGCAAAGAAATCTACGTCGGATTGTAATTCCGCTCCAAAAATTACATCTAATAGAGTTAAACGTAGAGAACAATACAAATACATACAAAACCTTTACCAAAAAGACCGGACGAGATGTGCGCAAACCTGCTATGCAGGCCTTTGGTACAACATACAAACTCCAACATCTATACCTCCAGATACTCTTCTGAACTTCTGGAAGCAGATATTCGAAGCTCCGGAAGAGGTAGATACCAGGGCTCCACCTGAAACCCCGGAAAATCTAACATTTTTGGAACCAATAACCATTAAAGAACTTACGAAACACCTAAAAGTCACTAAAACATCGGCACCAGGTCCTGATGGAATGACCATTAAACAACTTAAACAAATGTCCAAAACCCATCTCCTCAAACTTTACAATCTTTGGTTGTTAGTGGGATATTTACCTAAGACATTCAAAAAACATAAAACAACATTAATCCCCAAAATAGAAACACCAACACAACCAGGAGACTTTAGACCCATAACTATCTCGTCAGTTCTAGTCAGGTTGTTTCATAAGATCTTGGCAGCCAGATGTACAGAACTTTTCCAACTTAATCCACTACAAAGAGCCTTTATACCTGCTAGTGGATGTGAAGAAAATGTTTTCCTCCTTGAACACTTTCTTAAACGAGATAAATCTACATTCATTGCCTTTCTCGATATACAAAAAGCATTTGACTCGGTTCATCATAACACCATTATGCGAGCCGCTTGTCGCCAAGGAGCACCTGAACACTTCATTAAATATCTTACAAATGCTTATCAAGGTTGTAACACCACATTAAACATAATACCTGACTCACAGATTAAAATGACCAGAGGGGTTAAACAGGGAGACCCACTATCACCCATATTATTCAATGCAGTTATGGATGAAGTAATCAAATCCATCCCCTCCAAGCTTGGGTTAAAAATTGACGACGAACATTTTAACATAATGGCATTTGCAGACGATCTCTGCGTCATGACATCATCAGTTGCAGGGCTCCAGGCAGCTTTGAACTGCCTTGAAAAAGAAGCTGCATATGCAGGATTAAAATTTAATCCTTCAAAATCAGTTACCATCTCCAAAGTTAAAATTAACAAAAAGATCATTATTACATCCAAGGAGTTTACCATAAACAATGACATTATTCCACCCATGAAACCAGAGGACCAAGTTCGATACCTGGGTGCAATGGTCTCACCCACAGGGAAATTAACAGGTAAAACCTTTGAGATCCTTAAAAATGGTATTGAAAATCTAACGAGAGCTCCACTAAAACCCCAACAAAGAATGTTTATCTTAAGGGTTCATTTAATCCCAAAAATAATCTATCACGCTGGGATTGGAAAAATGCATAAGAACACCTTATTGAGGATAGATAAACTTATAAGGGAGGTTATACGACAGTGGCTAAAACTCCCAAAAGACACTCCCAAGGCATACTTCCACACAAGAGCTATGGAAGGAGGCCTGCAAATCTGGCAACTGGAAAAGTGGATCCCCCTATTAAAAGAAAGGCAAAAACAAAGATTAATCAAATCCAACCATCCGATTATATCTAAGTTAATGACCACTTCCTCCAATAACACATTTAAAGATGTTAAACTACCAGAGGTAGGGGGAAAGACATGTGAAACTCTTGATGATATCTACATAAACACTGCACAAGACCTATATAGAATGTTGGACGGTAGAGGACTTCGATTCTCTAAAGAAGTTCCATATAACCACAGTTGGAAGACCGACGGGAACAAACTGCAGAGTGGTACCTCCTTCATTAACAGTGTAAAAGTTCATGGAAATTTACTACCAACACAGGCAAGAGCATCCCGCGGGCGCAACGAAACACCAATGTGCGATGCGGGTTGTAACAGTAGAGCATCGTTAAGCCATATAGCTCAAGCCTGTTGCAGAACACATAATAGTCGAATAAAACGCCACGATGCCTTAGTCAATTTCATAGAACAACAATTCCATCGACTAGGCTATACAACAATTAAAGAACCAAAAATAATAACATCCGCCGGTCTTAGAAAACCTGACCTAATTGTCAACAGCGGACTACAAACACATGTCCTGGACGCCCAGATTATTAACGACTATGACGACCCGGAAACATTACATCAAAAGAAAAAGCAATATTACGATAATGAAGACATCACAAACTGGGTCAAGATTAAAACCAACAATCCCTCAGTTTCATTTTCTACCATCACGTTTAACTGGAGAGGATGCATGTCCAATTCATCATACAACGACTTAAGAGCGCTTGGCTTGACCAAAAGAGATCTTGTAATTGCAACTGTAAGAATACTTGAGATGACCCACGCCTGTTGGCGAATCTACACACAGAGCACCTTGAAAAAACGGGGACGCACTCAATGAAGTCCTAATACGACAGATGTTCCTGTGCCTAATGCCCCTTACTGTGATATCACTGTGATAAATACAGTACAGAGTGAGTTAAGCTTCTCAGCACCCACCATTGGCCTGCATCCATCAGGTCAGTGACAGGGTGCAAAAAGCAAACACTTAAAAAAAAAAAGGACGCCTCTACGAGGCGAGAGTTGGAAACTGTGATACACATCCACTGTATCCCAGGCTAAGATCCCCTCCGTTGCACCCATCTCCGAGGTCGAAGACTTCCGAGAGGAATATCGTGGTGTCTTAAGGGCCAGAGACTAAAACGGCTGGAGTTATTTTCCGATGTGGGGGGGTGAAGGAGACCTCTGCCTTACTCCGCCTTAGGGTGGGTACGTGGACACTCCCTCGTGAGTCGGAAGGCTCCTGTCCCTTCAATCTCGGCAATCCCTTTCCCCTTCCCGCTTCCGGGCGGGTGACGCGAATACATAGCCTCTCCCCGTCAAGTCTAGTGCGCGGGCGACATCATTTGCACTTAGGCGCCCCAAACACTCCAATGGGTTAGCACCCCAAGGAATGTACATACCTCCTGCTCCAAAAAGTACAAAACAGCCTCGGATGGCAACTTACAAACCCTCAAGTCATGTCGACATGGGTTTGGATCAGGTCCCCAGTACTTCCAAAACCATTGGTCCTGAGCGTATCCTATTCTCATATGGGTCTGCATCCCATGTCTGTAACATCGGTTCTAGTCTCCCTCGACCATCTATCCTTTAAAAAGGATATGAAAAGTCATGGGAAAAATTTCTCATATTGCTGCTCCATATGCAAACGGGAATTTCCCTCTATATTTGGTGTATCGTCCCTCCACCTTCCCCCGGCAACAAGCGACCAACTCAGAACTGGCACGGACCAGAGGAATCCGACTGTCTAATTAAAACAAAGCATTGCGCGTCCCCCTGCGGGCTTCGACGCGAT
Organism: Darwinula stevensoni; assembly: GCA_905338385.1. Taxonomy (NCBI): domain Eukaryota; kingdom Metazoa; phylum Arthropoda; class Ostracoda; order Podocopida; family Darwinulidae; genus Darwinula; species Darwinula stevensoni. The sequence continues at coordinate 40,945 of CAJPEV010001060.1, forward strand.
GTGATTTATGCCCAGTGCTCTGGAGGTCAAAGTGAAGGAATTCATTTAAGCGCGGGTAAACGGCGGGAGTAACTATGACTCTCTTGAGGAGACGCCTCCACGTGGCGAGAGTTGGTAACTGCTGTACACATCCACTGTACCGCAGGCTAAGATCTCCTCCGTTGCACCCCTTCTTGAGGTTCTCTTGCAGAGGACCTTTTGAGGGGAAATATCGTGGTGCTACAAGGGTCCAAGATTGGAACGGCTGGGGTGGTTTTCCGGTGTGGGGGGGCGAAGGAATTCTCTGCCTTATTCCGCTTTAGGATGGGCACGCGGACGTCTCGTCGTGAGTCGGAATGCCCCTGACCCTCTATTCTTGGTTCTCCCTTTCTCCTCTCCCGTTTTTTGGCTAGGTAATGCGAATATAGAGCCTCTTCCTCGCAAGTCTTGTGCACGGGAGCGACCTTACTGCACTCGGCGACCCAGCTCCCTCGGGCTAGCACCCCGTTGGGGTTTCATTTCCTGCTCCTAATACAGAACCACTGCCTCGGATGCACATAGTTGGACCCTTATGTCAAGTTGACGGGGGTCCTGGACAGGATCCACAGCTTCGCACCATTCAACCTATAACAGGTTACCCCTTCTCCTATGGGAGTTCTTCCCATTCATGCCCTACATGTGACAAATCCTTTTTTGATCATATTAGCTATAAGAAGCATGTCTCTTCTCATGGTGGCACATGCACTTACATCTGCTCGAAATGTCACCAGACCTTCTTTTCTATTTTTAGTGTTTCTGGTCACTTTAGGAATTGCAAGATCAATCCTGCGGTAAATGTTCCACCACCCTTACCCTTTAAATGTAATCATTGTGACAGGTCCTTCTCCACTCCCAACGGACTTGCTCTCCATAGGAAACGCGCACATCCAGTTCAATTTAATTCAGAGATTTCCACCACGCGCGTGAAAGCAAGGTGGTCCGATGAAGAAACGCGTCTTCTTGCCCTCTCAGAAATAGGTCTCTCTTCCTCTACTTGCAACATCAACGAAGTCCTGCGAAATCGTTTTCCCGGCCGGACTCTCGAGGCTATTAAAGGTAAAAGGAAACAGAGACACTATACAGACCTACTTAATCAACTCCTACATGGAGCCTCTGATTCCTCGGTACCTGCCGAAACAACGACAGCTTTAGAGGAAGTAGTTCCCATTCACGAGTCACATCCCTCTGAAAATGTCGCTGCCACTGCTAATGTCACAGCGGCCCCCGTGTCTCCTCTCCCTAATCTCACGCTCTTTCCTGATCACCTCCTTGCCCTCTCTCAACAGGAGGATGTCCTCCCTGATCTCCAGCAACTCATCCTACAATGTCTTGCCTCTCCCTCCCAAGCCTTGGAGCATCTGGAGACCTTCTTACCCCTAACCTTTCCGTCCACACATCGAAAGGTTAACTGTCCCAAAACGGGACTTATCCATTCTGCTCGCCGCCGTCACCACCGAATTAAAGAATATGCCAAAGTACAAAATATGTACAAAAAAGATCGGACTAAAGCAGCGCATTATATACTTGATGGTGAGAATAGCTCTACTGCCACTCCATCTAAGGAGGACATTAATGCAACATTCGGGGAGCTTTTTTCCTCCTCGTCCCCTCCTGACACAATCTATTGCATCCCCATTAATCCTCCGTGTACCATATTTTATTCTATAACAGTTAAAGAAATCTCCAAAGCTCTTCAAGCTAGTCCTAAATCAGCTCCAGGCCCTGATGGCCTTACGATCTCCGACATCAAGGGCAAAAATAAGATCTATCTAGCAGTTCTCTTCAACATCTGCTTGTGGAGCCGAGACTTACCCAAATCCCTTAAAATCTCTAAAACCATCTTAATCCCTAAATCTGGGTACCTAAACTTGGCCAGTAACTGGAGACCTATCACTATCAGCTCAGTTCTCCTTAGGCTCCTTCACAAGATCTTGGCACTTCGACTCAATCTGGTCACCCATCTCTCCCCTGCCCAGAGAGCCTTCCTTCCGTTGGATGGGACTGGCATTAACACCTCCCTATTAGATGCCATCATCCATCAAGCTAAAAACTCCCGAAAAGAAATTCATATTACCACTCTTGACATTGCTAAAGCTTTTGACTCAGTGTCCCACCATTCCGTTGTGCGGGCCCTTACCCGGTTTGGTTTGGATGCCGACTCCATCCAGTACATCAACTCCAGCTATCAGAACTGTACTACCACCATCTACTGCGGATCTGTAACCATTCCAGGTATCCACGTCCAGAGAGGTGTTAAACAGGGTGACCCCCTATCTCCACTCATCTTTAACATGGTGATTGACGAACTTTTCTCCAAACTTGAACCCTCCATTGGGGGGAAAATTCAAGACCACATTATTCCTGCTTTAGGCTTTGCTGATGATGTGGTCTTGTTTTCTTCCTCTACTATTGGCATGGAAATACATCTCAAAACGGCCACATCCTTTTTTCAAGCTCGGAATCTACAACTCAAACCCAACAAATGTAGATCATTGTCTTTAGTGCCCGAAAAGAAAACAAGATTTAAAGTCCTGGATTCTTCCTTGTTTCACCTGTCTGGCCAAACTATTCCAACAGTGAAAATTAATGAAACATTTAAGTACTTAGGGGTGTCTTTCGGCAGTAATGCCAAAAAACCCCGGACATTTCATCGTTCTCCACCAGTCTTCACAGACTGACAGTTGCCCCCTTAAAACGCAACAAAAAAATTTATATTCTTCGTATATATGCAATCCCCAGACTCCTTCATGCACTAACACTAGGGAGATACTCCATCGGTTGGTTGAAAACAATCGACTGCAAAATCAGAGGTTTCGTAAAATCTACTCTGAGACTTCCATCATCAACATCGAATGCTTCGCTATACGCCTCGATTAAAGACGGTGGCTTCTCTATACCATGCCTGACACAGTCTATTCCAAGGGTAACACTCATGCGCCTTTCTACCATCAATGATCAGGGAGATAGAGATTGTATGGCTTTTGCCACATCTCCCAGATATTTCAGCAATCGTAAGAAATGTCTGAAATTTTTGGGCTCAACAGCCACGAAATATGAACAAAAGAAATTTTGGAGAGACTCCCTCTACTCCTCAGTTAATGGCCGAGGATTAGACCAAGTGCAAGACTCTCCTGGAAATTCTTGGTTTGGTCAGGGAACACGATTTACAAGCGGCAGAGTATTTATTAATCTCTGCCGCTTACGCACCAACTCCCTCATGTGCCGAGAATTCAATACCCGAGGAAGACGTAATGGTCATCGTTTATGCAGAGCTAATTGCCAAAAAGTTGAATCTCTATCTCATATTATGCAAGGTTGCCCTGCAACTCATTGGTTTAGAGTAACTACGCATAACCGTCTCCTGTCAATGGTTGCCGATAAGTTCTCGTCAATTGGCTACAATGTGACAGTAGAGCCACGAATTACCATCAATGGAGAACTTCGGAAACCTGACATAATCTTAACTATAGATCGGGAACTGACAATATGTGATTTAACAGTTGGCTGGGAAACATCGCAGTCCCTAGATGATAGACACATTGCGAAAATGGATTATTATGGGACACAGGCCATGAGAAACCACCTAAAAGAGAAGTGGCCCAACCACAGCATCAATTTCCAAGCAATTGCCCTCAGCTGTCGTGGTGGCATTGCCCCATTGAGTCATACATTTCTGCAGACATGCCATTGGACATCCAGAGATATAAGCCTCTTATGCCTTAGATGCATTGAAAAGTTACTGAATATCTATTGGGGTTTTTTCGCAGCTACATCTCGTATTGGGGAAAGGGCCCTAATTTAGGTGTCTAAAGTGTAAAAGCATCAGTAGAGTCCTCGATCCTCGAAAAAGGAGAATTTTGAAGAAAAAAAAATAGCCAAATGCCTAGTCATCTAATTAGTGACGCGCATGAATGGATTAACGAGATTCCCACTGTCCCTATCTACTGTCTAGCGAAACCACAGCCAAGGGAACGGGCTTGGAAAAATCAGCGGGGAAAGAAGACCCTGTTGAGAGACATTGTCAGGCGGGGAGTTTGACTGGGGCGGTACATCTGTCAAAGGCTAACGCAGGTGTCCTAAGGCCAGCTCAGCGAGGACAGAAACCTCGCGTGGAGCAAAAGGGAAAAAGCTGGCTTGATCTTGATTTAAATATTAAAAATATAAATCAACATATCCTGGCTGCAAACATCTTACCTGGCAGGACACTTGAATCCATCAAGGGCAGAAGAAAGGAAATTAAATACCTCAATCTTCTATTTACCCCGGAACAAGACACATCTACCTTTAGCAACACAGAACATAAAGAAGATGAAATATCACAAGAACCAGAACATGAAACCCTTATTTGGAATATCAACATTCTTAAACATCTTAAACAAATACCATCAGGGGAAGGAGCAAAGAAAGCTGAACCTGACAAGATCATAGATACACTTGATACTTCAACACTCGACAATAACACCATTGGAGACATGCTAGATGAACAAGCCCCGACAAAGATATCATCAAGATTATCCACTACAGTGAAGTTAACACCGGGTAGTAACTTCACCTCAAAAAGAACATCCAACAGAGTTAAACGGAGAGAACAGTACAAATATACTAAAAAACTCTACCAAAAAGACCGGACAAGATGTGCACAAACCTGCTTAGCAGGCACTTCGAACAACATGCAAATTTCAACATCTGTAGCCCCAGACACTCTTCTAACGTTCTGGAAGCAAATATTTGAAGCTCCGGAAGAGGTAGATGTAAGATCCTCACCCGATGTCCCTGAAAACTTAGAATTCCTGGAACCAATAAATATTAAGGAACTTAAGAAACATCTAAAACTCACTAAAACATCGGCACCAGGTCCTGACGGAATGACTACTAAAAAAATTAAACAAATGACTAAAACCCATCTCCTCAAACTTTACAATCTTTGGTTGTTAGTGGGATATTTACCTAAGACACTTAAAACACACAAAGCTACATTAATTCCCAAAAAAGAAACACCAGAACAACCAGGAGATTTCAGACCCATAACTATCTCGTCAGTTCTAGTCAGGCTGTTTGACAAGATCCTAGCAGCCAGATGTGCAGAACATTTCCACCTTAACCCACTACAGAGAGCTTTTATACCTGCAAGTGGATGCAAAGAAAATGTGTTCCTCCTTGAACACTTTCTCAAAGGACATGAATCTACATTCATTGCCTTTTTAGATATCCAGAAAGCCTTTGACTCGGTGCATCATAACACCATCATGCGAGCCGCACGACGTCAAGGGGCACCTGAGCACTTTATCAAATATCTCATAAATGCATATCAAGACTGTAGTACCACACTAAATATAATACCTAACTCACAAATTAGAATGACAAGAGGGGTAAAACAGGGGGACCCCCTGTCACCCATATTATTTAATGCTGTCATGGATGAAGTAATCGCATCCATTCCCTCTAAACTTGGATTAAAAATTGATGACAAGCACTTCAACGTTATGGCGTTTGCAGATGATCTTTGCGTCATGACTTCATCAGCAGCAGGACTTCAAGCAGCTCTGAAATGTCTTGAAGAAGAAGCTGCATATGCAGGATTAAAATTTAATCCTTCTAAATCAGTCACCATCTCCAAAGTTAAAATCAATAAAAAGATCACTATCACATCTAAAGAATTTACCATCAATAATGACATTCCATCTATGAAACCTGAAGACCAAGTTCGATACCTGGGTGCAATGGTCTCGCCCACAGGGAAATTAACGGGTAAAACCTTTGATATCCTAAGAAACGGCATAGAATATCTCACAAAAGCTCCATTAAAACCCCAACAAAGAATGTATATTCTCAGGGTTCATTTAATCCCAAAAAGCATATACCATGCTGGGATTGGAAAAATGCACAAAAATAGATAAACTTGTAAGGGAGCTCGTCTCGACACCAGGAGAGTTACGACCGCGGGCACCTCTCGGAGGGAAATTTCCTGCGAGAGAGGCGATCCCGGAAAAGCGGTCCGCGAACACAAACCGTGTTGTTTCCCTGTGTAACTCTGACTCTCTTGAGGGATCGCCTCTACGGGGCGAGTGTTGGAAACTGCATTGCAAAGTCTCTGTACTGCAGGGTAAGTGTTCCTCTGTGGCACCCTTGTTCCAGGCAACTCCTACAAGATCTGTGGCGCTAAACTGATGCTGTTGCGTGGTTGACAGTGCAGCGTTAATTTCCGATGTGCGGATCACAGGATGCCTCTGCCTCTGTCCCGACTCAGGGGAGGGATGCTGATGGTTCTCGTGAGTTGGAATGACCTGCTTTCTCATCCCCTCCCTGGCATCAAAGCCCCATTAAGGGCAAGTAATGCGAAAATATAGCCTCTCCTTGTCACGTCCTGTGCGGGGGTTTGACCATACGTACATCGGCGCTCCTGCTTACTTGGGCTAGCACACCACCTGAGTGTATCCTCCTGCTCCTAAAAAAAAAATCCTCAGATGGTAAATAACGAGTCCTTAAGTCAAATTTACGGGGACTCCGGAAAGAACTCTCAGGACAAGTGCACCTCCTCTAATGTAGGCTTTAGTTTCCTATATGGGAATGACTCACACCCATGCCCTAAGACCCTGTTTGATCATATCTCCAGTAGACGCATCTAGTCATGGCATATCTATCTGTTATTTTTGTAACCAGTGCCTAAAGAACTTTCCCTCAATCTACAGTGTAGCTGACCATCATAGAATGTGCAAAGAAGGCCCCGCGGCCCTCGTGTCCTCTATCAACTCTTCTGCCAGGAATGTCATTTTCATGTACATCCTGTGATAGAAATATCTCCACCAATACATGCTTAGCCCTTCACCGTAAACGTGCCCACCCTGCTCTCGTCAATGCAGAGATCGACACCTCCAGCATCAAAGCGCGGTGGTCCACGGAAGAAACCAAGCTCCTTGAGCTTGCTGAGCTAGCCCTTGGAGCCACTTTCTGTATTAACGAAAAACTAAGTCAACAATTTCCAGGACGCAGTATTGAAGCCATCAAAGGCAAACGTAAATAAACAACCTATAGGAATCTCCTCCTTAAACTGTTGCTCCCTGATGCCCAAGCGGAAGAGTCTATTCTCCCAACTCAAGTAATTCCGATCTCACCCTTACGCCCTCCGCCACTTACTTCACCCTTCCAGGACTTCCTAGAAAACCTTCTTCAGGATGACTACCCTAAGCATCTCTCTGAAGTCGTGCCATCAAGTCTTGCTTCTCCCTCAGAAGCACTAACCTATATAAATCCTGTTTATGCGCGAAGTCATCTCCCGTATGACCCTCCAACGTCTTATCTCCATGAAAGTTCTTCCATCCCCCGAGTGCATAGTATTCTGACAATCATCAGAGCATCACACCATCAGGAAAAGAGCCATTAAACAACTCGAACTCACATGTACTAAATACTCTCAAATGCCCCATTGGCACTCTACACTTCCGTCAATGGGCGTGGTCTCAAGGAAGTCAAGAACTCTCCAGGCAACGACTGCTTCCAATCAGGAACACGCTTCACCTCCAGGCGAAATTTTATAAACCTCTGTTTATAAAGGACCAACTCCCTCATGTGCCGCAAACTCAATAACAAAGGGAAAAAAACAGAGGGGCTACGCCTATACAGAGCTAACTGCCTGAAGGTGGAATCCCTCTCACACATCCTACAAGGATGCCCCTCAACGCATTGGTTTTGGGTTACCCGACACAACAGACTACTCTCAATGGTGAGCGACAAATTCACATCTTTAGGATACCAGATCATCACCGAACCAAGTATTATGATACATGGCGAGCTCCGAAAACCTGACCTTCTCCTCATCAAGAACAACTCAGTCACAGTCTGCGACCTCACTGTCGGCTGGGAATCTCCAATCACACTTTATGAGAGACACATAGCCAAGGTGGATTACTATGGTATACAGGGTATTAAACAGTACACCACAGACCATTGGCCTGCATACTCGCAACACTTCCAAGCAGTCGCACTTAGCAGCCGTGGTGGTATCTCTTCTCTGAGCTGCACCTTTCTAAAAGATACTGGATGGGACCGAAAGACCTTAGGACTACTATGTCTTTGCTGCATGGAGAAATCTCTCAATATCAACTGGGGATTCTTCGCTTCAAACAATAGATTGGGACGAGTGGAGAATCTAAAACCTCCTTAGAGCGTGATGTAACTTTTCCTTTTGTAGAGTACCTGATCCCCAGTATGGGAGAATTTGAAGATAAAAAAATAGAGCTAAAATAGATAAAAAGCGAGTTCAACTCTCTTGAGGGGCCGCCTCCACGTGGCGAGAGTTGGAAACTATGATGTAAATCCACTACATCGCAGGCTAAGAACTCCTCCGTGACACCTTCTTAGGTTCCCTAAGAAATTTGTGGTGTACTTCTCAAGTGGTAGATGAGGCTAGGGGGAGTTTGACTTCGATGTTGGGGGGGGGGTAGAGTAAGCCTCTGCCCTTCCTGATTTAAGGGGGGTATGCAGACACCCTCTCGTGAGTTGGAATGGCTCTATACTCCTTAAAGGCCCTTGAGAATTCCTTGCTGGTAGGGTAAGCGAATACATTACTCTACAAGTGTAAGGTTTCTTTCAAGAAGCCTTAGGCGAACCGGCATGGTTGGGCTGGCAACCCGGCCAATGCTTCATCTCCTGCCCCTATCAGTAACACCAAGCCTCGGATGACTCTGAAACGACCCTAAGTCAAGATGTTGACGGGGGTCGAGGACAGGATACAAACCCAGCGCCACAAGTCAAGGATATGTCTGCCATCTTCATGTATGGATCAACTACGAACATCTGTTCCAATTGTAATAAAGCTTTTCTTGACCATATAGGTTTCAAGAGAGATTCTGTCTCTCATGGCATTTCCATCACCTATTATTGTTCCAAGTGTCAACAAAAATTCCCCTCCATCCACAGTGTAGCCAGTCACTTTAAGAAATGTCCATCCAAAGGAATAACGCAGGCCCCTATTTCACCAACGGTCGTTGGAACCTCAACATCCCAGTCATGTAATTGTCTCGAATGTAAAAGATCCTTCACCACCAAAACGGGTCTCGGTCTTTATCGGAAACGAACCCACCCAGAGAATTTCAACTCCGAGATTACAACGACCAGAATAAAAGCTAGATGGTCTAATGAAGAGGTGCGATTAATGGCCAACCAAGAGATCCAACTAGGAACAAATCTTCAAATTGAAGGTCAAAGTGGGGGAATTCATTTAAGCGCGGGTAAACGGTGGGAGTAACTATGACTCTCTTGAGGAGACGCCTCCACGTGGCGAGAGTTAGCCTGAGGTGTAAGATTAACACCACAGTTACCAAGAGCTCCTCATCAATCTTCCGAAGTGTGTCTGGATCTGAATAGGGAGGATTTATATCTTCCGATGTGGGGTCAAGTGGATGCCTCTGCCTTTGTTCCGACTTAGGAGGGGGTAGGCTGATTGATCTCGTGAGTTGGAAGTGTCCTTTCCCTCAGCTCCAGGCCGCCTCGGAAAGGGGTAACATCTAGGAAAACAAAACTCCCCCTGACCTTCGGGAAATGGCTTCCTATACGCCCCATTGCGGCGGGGGGGCTCATCTAGGTGAGAAGTATAGGCGCATACTTACAATGTTCACATTGTTTGTCTTATCTTGAAAAATGGCACGCTCAAACATAAATCCGTCCGTGTCAGGCGCGCTCCTCAGAGCAACCCTATCGGATAACGATCATAGGAGCAACAACTCAGACACTTTAAATCCTTCTTCTCTTACCGATACTGCTATAATAGGTTTCGCTTGTTCCTTTTGCGCAAAATCTTGCAAAACAAAATCAGCTCTTATTAGCCATCAACGCTTTAAACATCCTCCTAATCCACCACTTGCTTTAAAAAGTAACACAACAAAAGTAACCCCGGAGGTTGTGACTTTCTCCTGCTCCGAATGTGAAAGGGACTTCCCCACTAAAAGTGGACGAAGCCTTCACATAAAATCCCAGCATAAAAACGTATATTAGGCTTCACTGACTACATCACAAAGTGAAAGGCGTTGGGACGAAGAGGAAGACCTAATCTTAGCACGACTGGAAACACAAGCAAAAAGTAATGGGATTAAAGACATTAACAAGTACATCTTTGATCAGAAATGTCTCCCTGGAAGAACTTTTGACTCTATTAAAAGTCGTAGGAAGCAACCGCGATACTTCAAAGTGCTCTCCTCCCTAAATAGCCCTGTCCAACTGGAAAGAATTGAAGAGATTCCCCCTCTTTCTCCTCCTATAACGGAACCTAATGTACAAGTCAAAAAATGTTGGAAAGACCTAATTATGGAGTTCCTGAAACAACTCCCCGAAGAATCTGCGGAATGGGGGGAATCCCTTCTAGACCACATCATCTTAGACATCGAAAACGGAAATATAATAAATCAACTTGACGCCCAAGCAAAGCTCTTGCTCATGCCCCAAAAAGCCAAAGCCAATAAAAGTAAACCTGAGAACACCAAGGTAATATCCTCAAATAAAAGTAATAGAACAAAACGCCGAGTAAATTACAAATATATACAACAGCTTTACAAAAAAAACAGGACTCAAATGCGCCGAAATGGGCCTAGATGGCTCTTGGGAAAAACCATCCATGTCACCTGAAGTACAAACCGATTCCTTGACTGCCTTTTGGAAAAATGTATTTGAATCACCCAAAGAAGAGGACTCTAGGCCAGTAACTCCCATTAGTGAGAAAGTTGAATTACTTGACCCTATTAAAATAAAAGAACTGAAGGACCATCTGAAAATGACGAAAAATTCTGCCCCAGGACCTGATGGTGTTACTATTAAACATCTGAAAAATCTGCCAAAAAACCTCCTACTAAAACTATATAATCTCTGGTTACTTGCTGGTTACCTTCCCGAAGTTTTTAAACACCATCAGACTTCCTTGATCCCCAAAAAAGATAAGCCAGAGAACCCAATGATTTTCGCCCAATTACCATATCTTCGGTCATCGTTAGGCTTTTTCATAAAATCCTAGTGACGCGCTGCACATCATCACTTCAGCTAAACCCCTCTCAAAGAGCCTTCATCCCAGCCAGCGGCTGCGAAGAAAATATATTTGTATTAGAATATCTACTAAAGAGCAAGAAAACCACCCACATTGCACTTTTAGACATCCAGAAAGCGTTCGACTCTGTCCACCATGCCTCAATCATACGGGCGGCTGTCCGTCAATGGGCTCCTGAACAATTTGTAAAATACCTTAAAAGTGCCTATAACGGCTGTACCACCAAACTTAACTTCCATCCATATCCAACCATAAATATGAGCAGAGGTGTAAAGCAGGGTGACCCTCTTTCACCAATTCTGTTTAACGCTGTCATTGACGAAATAATTACTACATTACCCAGCAAGCTAGGGTTTAAGATCGGAACAGAAAACCTGAACGCCCTAGCCTTCGCTGACGATCTCTGCATCGCAACGTCTTCGGTAGCAGGTTTGCAGACTTGTCTCAACCACACCCAGAAGGAAGCAGCACATTCAGGACTTATTTTTAATCCCAGAAAATCAATAACCATATCTAAAACCATCATTAATAAGAAAGTCCATTTCTCCTCAAATGATTTCACCATCAACAATGAAATAATCCCATCTCTCAAAGCAGAAGACCAAGTTAGGTACTTGGGTGCTCTAGTATCTCCAAGTGGTAAATTAATTGGAAACACAAAGGATATACTGCAACTAGGTCTGAAAAATCTAAGGAAAGCTCCCCTTAAACCGCAACAAAGGTTGCATATCCTGAGAAACCACCTCATCCCCAAAATGACCTACCATGCCGGAATACGATATCCCCACAAAAACACCTTAATCAAAATCGACAGGGATATAAGATCAGCTGTCCGGGAATGGTTACGTCTCCCGAAGGACACACCAATCTCCTTCTTCCACTCTAAAGCAGGTGACGGTGGGTTACAAATCTGCCAGTTCACAAAGTGGATTCCACTCCTGAAATTAAGACAGCAAGAACGTCTGGAAAGCTCCAATCATCCAGCCATCAACCAGCTTAAAAACCACCTACAGGAATTACCACTCAAAGCAGTTAAATACCCAGAAATAAATAACGAGCCCTGTAAAACAAATGAAGATATCTACGAAAAAACAGCTAAAGACCTATATAAAATGCTCGATGGGAGAGGCCTTAAACACGCTAAAGAAGTCCCAACCATCCATTCATGGAAAATAGATGGAAATAAACTCGAGACAGGAGCATCCAACATATCCTCCATCAAAGTCCACGGCAACCTACTTCCAACGCAAGCAAGGGCTGCAAGGGGGCGAAATGAAACACCTATGTGTAACGCAGGGTGTAACGGTCGTGCATCCCTAAGTCACAACGCCCAAGCGTGTTCCAGAAAACACGGGGCACGAATCAGAAGACACGACGCCATAGTAAAGTTAGTAAATGAAAAACTAAAGAATCTAAACTTTACCACCTTAACTGAACCAAAGATTAAAACAGAAGCAGGATTACGTAAGCCAGACATCATCATCATTAACAGCATTGAATCTTGGGTGATCGACGCGCAAGTAGTCAACGACTATGACGATCCTGAAGACCTGCACCACCTTAAGAAACAGTAGTATAATAAACCAGACATCATAAAATGGATTAAAGACAAAACAGGCTGCCCGTCAGTTAAATTCACTACAATAACTTATAATTGGCGGGGTATAATGTCGAAAACATCTGCCAAAGACCTAATGGATCTGGGTATTACAAAGAAAGACTTCAAGATAAGAGCAGTGAGGGTCTTGGAACTGACCCATGCCTGTTGGAGGCAATACCAATGTAGTACGTACAGTATGCAATTAAGGACTACAAAGAAATGAAGGCAATGACCTTGCCAGATGGGGTAGTTGTTGTTCCTAACTGTGATAATTGCACCTACCACAGTACAAATCCTAGAGTTAAGCTTCTCTATCTTTTCTCCTTTTGTTTTGTTATGAACAGTGCAAAAGAAAAGGAAAAAGCAAATATTGAAAAAAAAATAACACCTCCACGTGGCGAGAGTTGGTAACTGTGGTGTGAATCTGTACACCTCAGGCTAAGAGCTCCTCATCAACTTCCGAAGTGTGTCTGGATCTGAGTAGGGAGGATTTATATCTTCCGATGTGGGGTCAAGAGGATGCCTCTGCCTTTGTTCCGACTTAGGGGGGTAGGCTGATTGATCTCGTGAGTTGGAAGTGTCCTTTCCCTCAGCTCTAGGCCGCCTCGGAAATGGCAACATCTAGTAAAACAACTCCCCCTGACCTTCGGGAAATGGCTCTCTATACGCCCCATTGCGGCGTGGGGGCTCACCTAGGTGAGAAGTACAGGCGCCTAATGTTTACATTGTTTTTTTATTTATCTTCGAAAATGGCACGCTCAAACACAAATCCGTCCGTGTCAGGCGCGCTCCTCAGAGCAACCCTTTCGGATAACGTTCATAGGACCAATAACTCAGACACTTTAAATCCTTCTTCTCCTACTGGTACGGTTACAATGGAATTTGTCTGTTCCTTTTGCGCAAAAACATGCAAAACGAAATCAGCTCTTATTAGCCTTCAACACTTTAAACATCCTCCTAATTCACCACTTACTTTAAAAAGTAATACATCCTCGGAGGATGTGATTTTCTCTTGTTCTGAATGCGAAAGGAACTTCCCCACTAAAAGTGGTCGAAGCCTTCACATGAAGTCCCAGCATAAAAATGCATATGCGGGAGAACTATTGACTATCAAAAGTCGCAGAAAAAAACCTCGATACATTGAACTGCTCTCTTCCCTAAATAACCCCGCCCAACCGGAAAAAATTGATGTAGAGGTTCCCCCCCCCCCCTTCCTTCCTCTATAAAGGAAGCAAATGACCAAGTCAAGGAGCGTTGGATAAATCTAATCATTGAGTTCCTGAAACAACTCCCAGTAGGACCTGTGGAATGGGGGGAATCCCTTCTAGACCACATCATTTTAGACATCGACAACAGAAATATAACAAAGCAACTTGAAGCCCAGGCAAAGCTCTTACTCATGCCCCAAAAAAACAAATCCAAGAAGAGAAATCCTGAGAACACCAAGGTAATATCCTCAAATAAAAGTAATAGAATGAAACGCCGAGAAACTTACAAATACGTACAACAGCTTTACCAAAAGAACAGGACCAAATGTGCCCCAATGTGTCTAGATGGCTCTTGGGAAAAACCATCCATGTCACCTGAAGTACAAACCGATTCCTTGACTGCCTTTTGGAAAAATGTATTTGAATCACCCAAAGAAGAGGACTCTAGGCCAGTAACTCCCATTAGTGAGAAAGTTGAATTACTTTACCCTATTAAAATAAAAGAACTGAAGGACCATCTGAAAAAGACGAAAAATTCTGCCCCAGGACCTGATGGTGTTACTGTTAAACATCTGAAAAATCTGCAAAAAAAAAACCCTTGCTAAAACTATATAATCTCTGGTTATTCGCTGGCTACCTTCCTGAAGTTTTCAAACACCATCAGACTTCTTTGATCCCTAAAAAAGACAAGCCAGTGAACCCAAGTGATTTCCGTCCAATTACAATAGCTTCTGTCATCGTTAGGCTTTTTCATAAATTCCTAACGACGCGCTGCACGTCATCATTCCAGCTAAACCCTTCTCAAAGAGCTTTCATTCCAGCCAGCGGCATGCGAAGAAAATATATTTATATTAGAATCTAATACTTTAATTCGAAGAGGTCAAAAGCTGCGGTGGTGGAGGTGGTCGTGGTCGTGACCCCCAACGCGCGGGCCTACGATGCAAGACCATTCTGGGTTATAGGCCAGGCCTACAAGGCTGCGCCTTTCCAAGCCATCATCTAATACTTTGATTTGAAGAGGTCAAAAGCTGCGGTGGTGGATGGTCGTGGCTGTCACCCCCACGTGCGGGCCTACGATGCAATGCCATTGCTGGGTCATAGGCCAGGCCATCCACGGCCTAAAGCGCCAGGCCTACAGGGCTACGCCTTTCCAGGCCGTCTTATCTTTTACGTAATTCGAAGAGCCCGAGAGTAGTAGTGGTGGTGGTAGGAGGTCGTCACCCGAACGCGCGAGGCCTACAAGACTATGTCACTTCAGGCCAAAGGCTAGGCCATTCACCTCTCAAAGCGCCAGATCCTTCATGCTGTTATTCTCGGTCATAGACTTGGCCATCAAACGCTTTTAGCGTCAGGTCCATCGAGCTATATCAATCCCAGCCATAGGCTTCATACTTGGCTGTGTCAATCAAAGGGTGGTAATAACTGAATGCGTGTCACGTTTTCACTGATCGACTGCAAGTTCTCACTGATCGACTGCAAGTTCTCCATCTGAATACATTCTTAGATCAAGTTTTTTTTTTCTGTATTTATTTATTTTTTCCTTTAGATCAGGCGTGGCGGTTCGGGACATCGCTTCCATGCAATAGTTTTCTGCTTGCGTTTCATGTCATGGTCGATTTATTTGAGTTTTCATGATTGATGAAGTCAAAATAATAACGTAAATTCTTTGTTTCATACGTCGCACAAACGGACCGCTCCTCCCATCAAGACGGTCGCGATATTTGCGAGGTGAGGCTGAACGTGAAAAAAAAGTTGAAAGAGGTCCCACAGGACGGCGATGAGGCAGTCGCTGCAGATAATAAACGATTGGTGCTGTCGCGGAAACAACGTTTGCAGTTGCGGTGCGAAGTGCCTAAATCGATGCTAGCCGTAATGGCTAGAATCGGTGATAAACAGCTAGCACATGTACGTAGGGAGCTTAGGGCTGCTCAGACCGCTGAACAGCAAGAGGCAGCGATTGCTGAGCTCCGAAATAGGAGAGCCGTGCAGTCAGCTAAGCAACTTGATGCAAGGTTTTGCATTTTCAGGAATTAGTCTTTAGCATTGTGCCGCACATGCACTAACATCCCTCTGTGTCGTCGAACAAGTTCTTGGAAACGGTTCGTACTGGTTCAGAATCCAGAATCTCCCTGTGTACTGTAAGCTATATGTGTATAAATGTAATTAAGCGGTTCACTTCTGAATGGGTAATGCAATGAATAGAGGATTGTCAAGAAGACTTTATGCTCACAATGGACGATTCAAATTTCCATGTACTAGACGGCCAGCGTAGCGGCCGCAGGCCGCAGTAATTAAGCGGTTTACTTCTGAATGGGTAATGCAATGAATAGAGGATTGTCAAGAAGACTTTATGCTCACAATGGACGATTCAAATTTCCATGTACTAGACGGCCAGCGTAGCGGCCGCAGGCCGCCAGTATATTTTAATTCGAAGAGCCTGAGAGTTGTCCTGGTTATCATCCCAGCTCGCGAGGCTTACGTGACTGTCACCTCATGCCATAGACTAGGTCATCCACCCCTCAATGCACCAGGTCCTTTAGGCTATGCAATTCTAGGCAATAGGCTTGGCCATCCAACGCTTTTAGCGCCAGGTCCATTGAGCTATATCAGTCTGAGCCGTAGAATTCGTACCCATTCGTACTGTGTCAAAGTTTTTTTTCTTTGTTTCCGTTAGGTCAGGCATGGCGATTCGGGACATCACTTCCATGCAGTAGTTTTCTATTTGCGTTTCATGTCATGGCCGATTTATTTGAGTTCTCATGATTGATGAAATCAAAATAATAATGTAAGATTTTTTGTTTCATGCTCCTCCCACAAATATTGTAGCGATTTTTGCGTGGTGAGGTTGAACGTGTAAAAAAATGTTGAAAGAGGTCCCACAGGACGGCGATGAGGCAGTCGCTGCAGATAATAAAAGTTTGGTGCTGGCGCGGAAACAACGTTTGCCACTGCCGTAGCGGTGCGAAGTCCCTAAATCGATGCTTTAGGAGGTTCTAGCCATAATGGCTTGAATGACTGATGAACAGTACCCTGTTGCAAGTAGGGAGCGGGAGCGTAAAGCCGAACAGCAAGAGGCAGGGAATGCTGGAGCTCAGAAATAGGAGAGCCATGCAGCCTGGTGGGCAATTTGATGCATGGAACGCAGCATTCAGGTGTCAAAAGCCGGTGGGCGGCCGGGAATTGAACCCGGATCTCTTGCTTGCCAGACAGGTGTGCTAACATTACACCACGGAACTCGGGACATTTTGTCAGGCCTCTCCATGTCATCTCAAATCACTACAGACGTTTGCGCAGCGAGCAGTCAGGCTGTACATTTTGCTGTAGGGAGGGGATATTTCCGTTGTGGCAGCAATGTGAGGGAAACGAAAGTGCTTCTGCTGCAACTCACACTTAACGCTCACACTGTTGTTCACTGGTCCTAATGTGGAGGCGAGGCATTTTCAGGAATTAGTCTTTCGTATTGTGCCGCACATGCACTAACTTCCCTCTGCGCCGTCGAACAAGTTCGTGGAAACGGTCCGTACTGTTTCAGAATCATTGATGTCTGCTAAACGTGCTAAACTGAGGCGTTCACAATGGCGATTATGACAATCAGCTCGAATATCATGATGATGGTGTTTAGGAGCTGAATATCCCAGTGTTCTGTAAGCTATATGTATATAAATGTGATGTAGCAGTCCAGTTCCGAATGGGTAATGCGATGAACAGAGAATTGTCAAGGAGACGTTAAGCACACAATAGACGATTCAAATTTCCACCGATTAGACGGCCAGCGTAGCGGCCGCAGGCCGCTAGTATCTCCTAAAGAGCAAAAAAACCACCCACATTGCACTTTTAGACATCCAGAAAGCGTTCGACTCTGTCCACCATGCCTCAATCATACGGGCGGCCGTTCGTCAAAGTGCTCCTAAACAATTTGTAAAATACCTTAAAAGTGCCTGCAACGGTTGTACCACCCAACTAAATTTCCATCCATGTCCAACCATTAATATGAGCAGAGGAGTAAAGCAGGGTGATCCGCTTTCACCAATTCTGTTTAACGCTGTCATTTACGAAATAATTATTTCGGAAGTGGACTCCTCAACGCCCTAGCCTTTGCTGACGATCTCTGTATCGCAACGTCTTCGGCAGCAGGACTGCGGACCTGCCTCAACCACATACAGAAAGAAGCAGCCCAGTCAGGACTTATTTTTAACCCCAGAAAATCAATAACTGTATCCAAAACCTTCATTAATAAGAAAGTCCATTTCTCCTCAAATGAATTTACCATCCGCAGTGAAATAATCCTGTCTCTCAAAGCAGAAGACCAAGTTAGATACTTAGGTGCACTAGTATCTCCAAGTGGTAAATTAATAGGAAAAACAAAGGATATTTTCCAACTAGGTCTGAAAAATCTAAGAAAAGCCCCTCTTAAACCGCAACAAAGGCTGTATATCCTGAGAAACCACCTCATCCTCAAAATGACCTACCATGCCGGAATAGGATATCCCCACAAAAATACCTTAATCAAAATCGAGAGGGAAATAAGATCAGCCGTCCGGGAATGGTTACGCCCTAAAGACACGCCTATCTCCTTCTTCCACTCTAAAGCAGGAGATGGTGGGTTACAAATCTGCCAGTTTACAAAGTGGATTCCATTCCTGAAGTTGAGACAGCAGGAACGTTTGGAAAACTTCAATCATCCAGCTTTCAAACAGCATAAAGAACACCTACAGGAATTACCACTCAAAGCAGTAAAATACCCAGAAATAAATAATGAGTCCTGTAAAACTAATGAAGAAATCAGTGACAAAACAGCCAAAGATCTATATAAAATGCTCGATGGGAGAGGTCTTAAACACGCGAAAGAAGTCCGAGCCATTCATTCATGGAAAACTGATGGAAATAAGCTCCAGAGAGGAGCATCCTTCATCTCCTCAGTTAAAGTCCATGGAAACCTACTTTCAATGCAAGCAAGGGCTGCAAGGGGGCGCAATGAAACCACTATGTGTAACGCAGGGTGCAACAGTCGTGCTTCCCTGAGTCACATCCCCCAAGAATGCTCCAGAACACACGGAGCACGAATCAGAAGACACGACGCCTTAGTAAAACTAGTAAATGAAAAACTAAGGAATCTAAACTTTACCACCTTAACTGAAAAAAAAATTAAAACAACAGCAGGACTACGTAAGCCAGACATCATCATTGTTAACAGCATTGAATCTTGGGTAATCGACGCGCAAGTGGTCAACGGCTATGACGACCCTGAAGATCTGCACCACCTTAAGAAACAATATAATAACCCAGACATCATAAAATGGATTAAAGACAAAACAGGCTGCCAATCAGTTAAGTTTACAACAATAACTTACAATTGGCGGGGAATCATGTCGAAAACATCTGCCAACGATCTAATTGATCTGGGAATAACAAAGAAAGACCTGAAGATATCTGATTGGAAAGAAAGTTCTCGGAATTTCTTGAATATCCAGTACAATTTTTTTTCCAGAGCATGCTAGAATGTTCTGCGTGTGTTTATAAGTAGGTCGTGTCCTTCGGCATACAACCGTATATTATTACAGCCCTGGTGCTCTCCAGCCATGAACCAGCCCTACCCTCTTACAAAGGAGCAAGTTCGCCTGCTTCTTCTTTATGACTTCCGAATGAAGAAGAAGGCAGCCAATTCCATCGCTGACATCAATACCGCGTTTGGCCCGGACACTGTGTCCAAGAGCACTGCCTATGATTGGTATAGTCGCTTCCAGAAAGGAAATGAAAGCCTGGAAGACCAGCCACGCACCGGTCGTCCTTCGGAGTTTGATAACTCTGCCTTGCAGGAGGCACTGGAGGCCAACAACCGGCAAACATCGCGAGAGCTTGCGGACTTGCTGGGTGTCTCCCATACAACTATCCTTCATCATCTGGCTGAGCTTGGCAAGAAGGCAAAGTTGGGGTGCTGGGTACCCCACAAGCTGGATGATCGGGACCGCCAGCGACGAGTAGACATGGCCATCTCCCTTCTGTCACGTTCGCGCCGAACGGATTGGCTAGACTCAGTGGTGACAGGCGACGAAAAGTGGACCTTCTATGCCAACATTCGACGAAAACGTCAGTGGGTGGACGCCGGAGCATCGGCCGAAAGAGAACCCCGTCAGGAGTTGCACCCCAAAAAGATTATGCTCTCGGTCTTCTGGGATTCGAAAGGCATCATCATGTTTGAGCTGTTGCCGCAAAACACCACCATCACTGCTGCCTACTACTGCCAGCAACTCGATCGGCTGCAGCAGAAACTGGCTGAAACACGCCCAGAAAGACAGAGAACCATCCTCCTCCACGACGATGCCCGGCCGCACACCGCTAGACAGACTCATCTAAAGTTACTGGACCTGTGCTGGGAGGTGCTGCCGCATCCGCCCTACAGCCCCGACCTTGCCCCGTCCGATTATCACCTTTTCGTTGCCCTGGACCGTCACATGGGTGGAAAGCAGTACGCCAACCAAGACGACCTGAAAACCGATTTGGCCAACTTTTTCGTAGCGCAGCCGCCAGAGTTCTATTGGAATGGCATCCATAGTTTGCATAAACGTTGGCGTGAAGTGATAGAGGCCAATGGTGATTACATTCATGATTGAGATGATTTTGCTTTTAAATAAACAGGGTTGTAATAATTGTTCATGAAATTCCGAGAACTTTCTTTCCAATCAGATAGGAACAGTGAGGGTCTTGGAACTCACTCATGCCTGTTGGAGGCAATACCAATGTAGTACGCATAGTAGTAAAGCAACGATGACAAAGAAATGAAGGCAATGACCTTGCCAGATGGGGTAGGTGTTGCTCCTGTGATATAATTGCACCTAATACCACAGTACAAATTTTAGAGTTAAGCTTCTCTATTTTCCTCTTTTGTTTTATGTACACTACAAAAGAAAGAAAAAAAATAGCCAAATGCCTCGTCCGCTCAGAGACGGACAGAGTCCTCTACGAAAACCCTCGCCACTTACCCCGAAATCATCGATTTTCGTGTGTGTATGTGTTCTTCGAGGAGCGGCCGCAATGGCCCGCGGAGGTTTGCTACCTTTACACAACCGAACCCAGGACATTCAGTCGTGCCTCTAAACACTGCCTTCATCACATTACCTCACTCCTAATCAAGTCTGGACTTCCAGTCTTTTAGACACAAATGACTGCCTGACCTTTCGGATACTTGGGTGGGTGAAAGGTGAATGAACCCTCTTGATCTACTTTGTGCGCTCGCATTTCAACCGAATACCGTTCCAAAACGTTATTTACCTTAACTCAATTTATTTCCCATTCTTAATCATTACCTACGGGAACCGAGGAACTCACTCTATTGTACTTTTCTGTAGTTCTCCATAGTCCCTCTTTTTAATTTAACTTTTCACTCATTTTGATTTTGCACTTTGTTAGCTGATTTTCCTCTTATTCCAAATGCTTCCTTTTTTCCCAAACAATTGTCGATTAAGTGCCTGTCGACTTCGTCCTCCGGCCACCGTCGTATCGCAGGCAACCTTGCGAAATGTCGGCGTGGACGTTTCACAATTCCTCCGCTTTTTGTGAGACCCGGGACATCTGACTTTTCGTCGCCTGTCCAGGCTGGATATCTGGATGGCCGACATTTTCTCCGCATTCCGTGTAAGCCCATTTCGAAACCACATTTTGCAATCCGAAAAGTTGGAAAATTCTCGTCGGGGGTGGCGGAGGGCCACAAACAGAATTTTGATTTGCTGTTGCCGCGATATTTATTGATGCATGTCTCACGAAATCATGCTAATTTCCCTCTGCTGTTTGGGGCTGTCAACATTTACTTGCAAAATTGCCTTTCAACTATTTCAATACAAATCAGCATAAAAACTAAAATTGCTTTCCAATGAAATTTCTGTAGAAGGTGAAACAAGTTTTTCAAATAATCTTTAAGCATTTCGCAACGATTTGATGCTGACCTAAATTAACAGTTCGCAACAACTTCATTCTGAATTCTTAATTACTTAATTTAAAAAATTAAATTTTGAAAAAATTACAATTAAAATATTTATTACCGATAGGGCCGAAACAGAAGGTCCGCCGTGGGAATGCGTCAGCTGAAGCGATTCTGAAGGGAAGAGACAAGAGAACCCCGTGGGAAAATACACAGAAGCTGACGCTATTGCCATTCTTATGAAATCGAGGGGAATCAAGAGAAATCCCGACTGAGAAGGTGTGACCATTAAGCCATGCTGCGGCTCGTCTTCTGCCTCGCTACCGTCCTCCCGGCCATCCTCGCCCAAGGTCAGCCATAGGAATTCCCTTCAGAACTCAAAGAAAACGAAAATTAAGATGATTTCAGCTTTAAGCATTGCCCAGGCACGTGCATTCGAGGCAAAGGGCCTTCGAGATTCGATCTAGCCAACTTTCTCCAACCGGCAAATCCAGCGCGACCAGCACAATCACTCAATTCACTTCAAATTACTTTTGGCCATTCGATGATGGTTCTCCAAAGGAAAGTCGAGTTTAGAGAATCTTCTGGACTAAACCGGTAAATGTCTCTCAGCGTGACACCAAGAGGTTCTCAAAGCAGCTAGGTTATTAATGATTCGGGATTGCAGTTTTCTTTAAATCTGGAGATTATCTTGGTCTTTCGTTTTCCAAGGGGGATCCATGGATTCGTTTGACGAATTCGTGACGGTTCTGCGCGCCGGGTATCACACGGCTGTCAATTATAACAGCAACTTTTGCGAATCGTCGACCTACCCGGAACCCATTGTGAGTCCCTTGCCAATTTTTCATTCTTTCTCTTTGGGATTCCTGTCGTGACGATTTTCGCTGAAATTGGGAACTGAAGCCTGTCCGGTATATTCGCCTTCGTGCTCTTGGGACTCTAGAATTTTCAAATTTTCTATAAATTCGATTCTGGTAATAACTTAATTTACTACTTCATTTAAGTTGTTATATATTCGCGTGCAAATTACTTTCGTTCCAAACGATCATCTTGAATTCATAAAATCATCATTGGGGTTGCGAAGTTCATGTCTCCTTCATTTCTGATGCATTAACGTATCCCATAGTTTTTTCCCCAATTGCAAGCATAAGTGCTCTTTCAACGCAATGATATAATACTGATTCTCAGGCTCACGAGAAGAAAGGTTGATTTCTTAGTGGAGAAAAATTATTCTGCTTTCAGGAATAAGAGCTGAAAAAATATTTAATATTTCCAAGTACCTCAACTAGAAGGAAATTAACTCAGACATCGCAGACCCTGCGTTCCAAACTCAAAAATCGCATGCAGTGTCCATAATAATAGACTGGAGAAATTAGTTGCACATGTAAAGATCAAGGTTCACCACAACGGATGGAAAACCATTAGAAATCCATATAATATCTAGTGTTCCTCAGAAGTCGTGCACCATGGTGTTTATTCAGACTTACAATTTAATGGCAATATATGTTGAAATGGTTGTTTTCCTCAGCAATGCAGATTTCAACATAGAATAATAATGATCGTCACCATCGTAACAATTAGCAATAATGATGAAAATTATTTTTTAAATATGCATTAAAGGAACAGAAACAATATTAAGAATAATAAATAAATAATAATACTTCTGAGACACCCTGCACCTAGATGGACTGCAGGAATGACTGACACTAATTCTGATTGTCATGAATTTGTAGAAATCTGTAATGACCTAAATAAGTTGTTTCAGATCTCTTCGTAGGCATTCATTCACATGAAGCCGAAATATTGGAGGCATTTTGCTGATTATTACTAGTGGGATAAAGTCCCGAAAAGGCAAGTTTTTCCGTCGATATGCATATCCTTTGCAAAATGGTACTTTTGAGTCCCATTCATTTCGCGGCGCAAAACTTCATAACGTGACACTTGGAGCAAGAGTAACCGCAGTGCTAACCGTGGTAACCGAATAACCGTAGATACTGCCGTGCGGCAATCCCATTTCATTTCCCGCTATCGCTTCCAATCATCCAAAATGAGCAATTAAACCTCATCGACAATTTGAACGCGTGAACTATTTTCATGAACATGCAATTCAACGCATCAGGGAAAAATACTCCTTACTTGATACGTTTGATCAAATAGACAGCCGTGAAAATTGAAAACGGAAAATGAAAATTTTTAACATTCTTACGCAGGGAAAGACCTAAGACTTGTCCATATTTAGGTTATTTGAGAGAAAACCAAGGAAACTCACCAGAATTACATGTCAATACATGCGTAAATAAGTATTAAATATAAATGTAAGTAAATATATAAATTTTAGAGAAATTCTTGATAAGGAATCGACCTAACGCCGATGGGTCTTTTCGAAACAGCTACTGTCAGTCCATTTCGACAGGTGGCAATACACGGAAGGAGAGCTGCAAGTTCCTTCCGTGCTCGGCGTGCAGAGCCTCATTACGCGTGAGGGTTTCTTTTCCTCTCATTTAAGGAGGGCATCGCTCAACGAGGTAATTTTTCTTTCCAGCCGATGGAACGACCGTCGTCCTCTACTCTATCGTGAGCTCTGACGGGCACGCGACGGCCGAGGGCTTTGAAGTTTCTGGAACCGGTCAAATTATTAACAATTTTGTCTTACGTTGCACGATCGGTGTTGGAGCTTTCTTCGTCGAAAAAGGTGTCCACCAGCCCGAGTGAGTTCCTTTTTCGGGATATCTACCGAGGTCGCAAAGAAACGTCATTATAAGGAATGCAATGGCTGCTAATGCAGGTAGTCACTCTAGTCGCCATTCGGTAATGCCCATGGCATTTAGAGTTAGTACTGCATATGGAAGACGTAAATGTGCTTAAAAATCGCAAAGATTAACTCAAATGTATCTGCACTAATTAGAATGCGAATGAAAGACCGCTTCTCTAGTCACGTACTTCCACTGGAAGTTACTAATACCAACACCTGACGTACCTGAGAAATCTCTTTCCAAAACATCCTGGTCTGGTTAAAATAAAGCATATGCAACGGTTAAATTAGCTCGTTCGATTTCCCTGCTCCACTAACCTGGAGGAAGTTATCATTTTCACTGATCGAATCCCCGGTTTTTGCAAAGGTGATACTTTCTAAGGCATACTTCGGACTTTGACGGATTCCAAATTGCTTTCTTGTAATATTCGAAATGTTTCTGTGGCTACAATTCCGTCGAATTTTTTAATCAGAAATCCCCAGGTCGCTGTATGAGACGCTTGGATTCGATCAGTTGGCCGCTTCGTTCTGCAGGAAAAACACAGACTTTTTCCCGTGGACTTTTTTTTTCCCAAAGGATAACGTTTACCAGCCACCACACGCATCAAACGTGCGCTATTTGAAGGAAAGGATCACTGTGGCACCCTCCAGAGTTACTCCTGACATGATGCAAATTTAGAATGAGCTTCAGAATCGTTGCCCTATCTGCCGCATCATTTTCAACAGTCAAATCGAGTTGTGGAAATTGCACGTAACGAAACTTAAAGAGTACGCCGCTATTTTATTACCTTTCCTTGCGCTGTGAAGAAGGGGTACAAAGTTATGAGCCATGAAAGATGTAAATACACTTTTGAATCACCCTGTGTAAACGTGTAAACAATGTCGAGGATCTTTGTTAGCTCCTCTTATATTATAAATAGGCTTCAGTTGTCATGAGAAAAGAAATATCAACAATTCTATGATCATTATATTCAGAATTTTATTTCTGAAAAATTATCCATCTGGAATTGATCTCTTATCCAAATATTTCTTATTGCTGGAACCGTTCACTATTTTAGTAAAAGTAAAAGCAAAAGTTCCTCGTCAAGAGGAAGAAGTGGAAGAGACGGAGGAAGTGGTGTGGTTCTGCCTCAATGTTACAGCACTACACTGGCGACATACGACGAACTGCTGACGGCATTGATGGAAAGTCGTCGCTTGTTCATCGCGGCAAGCCTCACGGACTGCGGGCATCCCCTGCCACCCGAGGTCTACTTGGCGGAGGGGGGATCCACTTACTACTACTTCTACGTCGTGCCGGGTTCGTATCGCGGCGTTCTTTCGTTTCGGATGGCGAAAAGAAAATAGGATGAGACTCTTTTCTAAGCAGGCGAGGCAGGGGAAGACGTGCTCGTTGTGGAATATCCCGGCTTTGCCCTCAGCGAGACCGGGGAGACGACAGTCGTCATTATGAATAGGTTCTTCGTCTCCCGAGATGGATCCGTCTCGGTCAAGATCAATCATTACAATAGCTTCACCTGGGAAGATGAATACCCCTTTCCCGAAGGATTCCAGTGCGTCCTTGGGGAGTCCGCCAGGTTTCGCTATGACTCAGGTTAACACAAAAAAGTCCTTAAATTTTGCTATTAAATGACATTCTTCCAACTTCAATTCAAGCAGTTTAATTAACGTGAAGCTTAAAAATGGGAAACATGAAATGTAATCCTTGGAAAAGGTCTTGTCTTGGTACCAGTTCCAAAGGTGAAAGGAAATTATTAATACTCGAAGCCTTTTTGTGTTTTCTCACTCGAAAGCAGAATTTTAAAATATTCAAACCGGAAAAGAGGAAAGGCGAAGAGCGTTGAAGAAAGTTAAATTAAGATAAATTAACAAAGCAGTTAACAGGAAATTGCACCTTCATGCGGAAGAGCATCAAAATTTTATAAAAATAGCAGATTAATTTGAAAATTTTCAGATTCTCTCTTTCGTTATGAATTTATTATTGTATCTTTTTATACAATATTTTCATGAACAAAAGCAAAATGATGCGCGGCATAAAAGAACTCTGGAATAAATTCGGGAATAAATTTTCCGCAGTCGAGTACGAGGTCAAGCAATAAAATAACAAAACTGAATTCTGAATTTTCATTGTTCTACTCTGGAAAGAGATGGATGGAAACTCTTGTAATGCAATGAGATCATCTCATCTTTAATTTTAGGCGATACGTACGACTCATTTTCATCGTATAGCGAATTGGAAACTGCATTCTCGGAAGGGAAACACATCCGAGCTTCATTTGACTCATCTGGCTGCGTCTCGCCCAACGACACAATCCCCGACATTGCTGTAAGTCGCGGAGCATTACATATTTTCTAGCTACTCGTTGCAATCGAATGATGATTCTGCTTCGCGTTGTTCACTTGGGTGAGTTACTCTCTCCCTCTCGTGGACTGCAGCATTGGAAAGTGATTGGCATACGACTGCTTGTCTATCCTAAAAACATTGTCTTTAAGCAGCAAAACTCTCTGCAATTAGCCAATGTCATTAAAAGTGCTTTGGAAGGTTTCATGTTCATGCTTAAAGAAGTAGACTGTGCTAATATTGGAAAACTAAGAATCGTTCCATCAGTGTTGTGCAGCAATGAGCCGTGGTGGATGCCGTAATGGATCATAATGAATGATAATGAAGCCATTGCATCGTAACATAATCTACACGCCTTTCCAAACTTATTTCCATTAGTAATCACACACATAGTAATCACACATCAATGAAATACCTATGCCCTGCCTAGAAAGCCGCCGGCTCCCTGTGGCGCTCCGTGCTTTATAGTTCTGAAAATCCTTGAATCTTCTTTCGTCTCTTTTTGTTTCGTGAAGGGAGAGCGAACGTATCTTTTGACGCTGCCATGCGTTTCAGATCTGAAGATAGATCTGATCTCCTGGAGGTCGTTCCACGACCTTGAAAAGTGGGCAACTTTCAATTACAACTTACAATGCATATATTAAATTCGTCTTGGAGTCATTTAATGGCATTTCGCAGATGCTAAGAAAAATATTACAAAATTGCATGACATTTGTAAGACAATGGAAGCAAATTGCGGGCGGATGATACCTAACTGGGACATCACTAAATCTGCAAGACAGCAATTTCACTGGGACCTCTTCTCATCATACTAAGACTAAGATACTTTTCCATTAGAATATTATGGAAAATCCTTCCCGAAACAATGCAATATGAAAGCATGAAAACGTAATATTACCGAGTACGAAGTAATATCGAAATATTATTTCATACTACGTTCTATTACATATTTTTAAATCGTGATAGATATGGAAAAAAATCAATTCACCAATTCAGTTCAGTTTGCAGGAATCATCATCGTCAATTGGCAAAAAGAAAAAAGTGGACCATCCGAAGGAGTCCACATCTCTCAATCCTTCATTGACGGTAGTTAAAATTTGCGAAATACATGAATATCAGACCGATAAAGTCTCATATTTTCAAGCCCCGTCCTGAATCTTAATTTAGCCTTGGGAAATTCAATATTTCAAGAATACTACACCGCCCCCGACGACGTACTATACGTGAGGACTGCCATTTCAAATACAACCGACCCTGGGAGCATGGGAATATACGTGTTCTCGTGCCCAATCGGGGGAGCGACCCATTTCGCCGCGCATTCCTTTGACAGGTTGACTCCTCTCATTTTGTATCACATCGCGAAGCAAAACGAGATGCGATTATGCATGTTTCCTCCGAATGTAGAACGGAATTGACAGATTACTCGGAAGTTGTGCAGGCGGAACTGGACGGAGCGGTAATGTCGATAATGCTGGACCTCGATGAATGCGTGGACCCGACTGGCCAACTTGATCTTTCTGGTTCGGTCTTTGGGTCTTACTTCCAAGACGTCGTCATTTTAGACCCCGATAGTGAGATTCCTTCTTACCGATCTCTTTCTATACGAGTGCATTTCATGCCTTGCGTCCCGAAAAATTTAATGTATGCGTTATTTTCATCTCTTTTTCCGTGCTTCAGCCGCGGAAGCAGTGCTGTATGGCGGAGCAGGCGTTTCGACCAGCGATCCCGTCAGTGGAATCGCCTACATCTTCTTCGGAGTGATGATCGAAGCGAGCAACAATGCCGTCATCCTCCCAGGCTACTGGCATTTCAACGAAAACGGCGAATGGGTGAACGACTACGGCGATGCGATATTGGAATGCTCCCTCGGCGGGGGTGTCACGATCATCAGGGAGGCATGAGAGTTCATTCGAGTCCTTTTCATTCATTTATTCATCCCGCCAATTTCCGATAAGATTTCCTTCTCTAATTCTTACCGAGAATGGGTGGTCCATGAAATAAAGTTTGACCGATAAAAACTAAAGGAAAATCTTCCCATCAATCAAAGGAGAGTGGATGAAAATGCTGTGTTTCTGCAATTTTCTGCAGCATGTTATGTTTGGCAAACTTGACCTCATTTTCAACGATGTTGTAGTCCAGATGTGTGATGAATATGTGCCTCTTACCTAACACGAAAGCGCATTCCTATCTCTTCCGGTGAGATAAGTCTTTTGTTGCAATCAACAATCAAGAAAATATGATTTTATTAAAGCATGCGGGTTGCGACATTCTGTCAAATTCATTCCGCTGCAACGATGATCGCCCTCCCAGAGATTATGATGGTATTTGTTGATTATAAATTTGTAATTGCTGTTCGATCCAATAATGGATTGGTGGGTGAATTCACATCAAATTGACAATTTCCCTGAATTAAATGGCCTGTTAGCAAGAGCATTTCGGTGAATTTCAAGTCACAAATGCAAATTCGAAAGTTGTCATAGCCTGTAAACCTGAAGAATGCCTCATTAGTCCGTAAATGTTGTTTGTTCAGGTTTCGTGAATTTGCAAGCTTGCTGGAAAGCGAAATGAAATTACGTGATTTTATGTCACCGGCGTTCAGCTACGACAGAAGTTGGAAGGGCCAGACTCCAATGTTTTACACGTCACTTCGCAGACTAAAAAAATCACGTTAAAAAATGCGCAGAACTTTAACATTTTTCAAAGTAACAACATGAAGGCTTTCTTGCGCAAAAATAGCCATTTAACTGAATTTTGGACAGCAATTCGAATAGGGGCTGTGGGGCAGTCGGTCAGTCGCCAACCGAAACAGTTCTTTCATTCCTACAGAATATTAGTTTTCGCAGCGCTTCACATGTGTCATGCGTGGGTCCCGGGGTAGCGTGATGTCCATCAGGCCCTTGGAACTAAAAATGCCGGCTGAAGCTTTCGGCAACAGCTTACATTCAACAACAACAACAACAGCAGCAACAACAACAGGGTACCAATAAATGGCAAGGACGAATGAGGCAGGACTGAAAGCAAGACTGAGACAGCAGAGGTCTCACTCTCCGCGAGTCTCTCCCCACCCCAATAATAATCACCCATTAAACACCCATTAGGGCAAGCTTCTTGGAGAGCAAGAAGGTGGATTAAGTCCAAGCGCGACGGCGTTCAGATTAAGGCGTTCAAATTGCCGGATCTAAAGCCGTTCGAGTTGCCGTTGAAGCCATCGGCTTTTGTTTCTGGGACGCCAGGGGTCCTCTCAAAACTGTTTTTGGAAACGGGGAAACCGGGAAGCCCAGAAAAGCCTCTTTGCCCTTGTTGATCTTGCGGCTTTCACGCGTTCGTGCATTGTGCAGACGAACAACTCGCAGGCCGTAATAAGCCCAGTACTTTCTCATAAAATGCGACTTAAGAGTGTTTATTAGGCAAATCCCAGGAGTGAGTGACTCCGATCATGACTTGCTACTGGGTGACAACTGAAAATAGAAAATAGACTGGAAATGGAAACGTTTCCCTTTTCCTTTCTTTAGGCACTGACTGAGACTTATTATGTAATTAATATGGCTGAAATAATGGAATAATAATATGGAATAATGGACTAAAAGGTGAATGAACCCTCTTGATCTACTTTGTGCGCTCGCATCTCAACCGAATAACGTTCCAAAACTTCATTTATTTACCTTAACTCAATTCATTTCCCATTCCTAATCAGTACCTACGGGAACCGAGGAACTCACTCCATAGTACTTTTCCATAGTACTCCATAGTCCCTCTTTTTAATTTGACTTTTCTCTTATTCTGTTTTTGCACTTTGTTGAGCTGATTCTCCTCTTATTCCAAATGCTTCCTTTCCCAAACAATTGTCGATTAAATGCCTGTCGAGTTCGTCCTCCGGCCACCGTCGTATCGCAGGCAACATTGCGAAATGTCGGCGTGGACGTTTCACAATTCCTTCGCTTTTTGTGAGACCCGGGACATCTGCCTTTTCGTCGCCTGTCCAGGCTGGTTATCTGGATGGCCAACATTTTCTCCGCATTCCGTGGGAGCCCATTGCGAAACCGCATTTTGCAATCCGAAAAGTAGGAAAACTCTCGTCGGGGGTGGCGGAGGGCCACAGACATAATTTTGATTTGCTGTTGCCGCGATATTTATTGATTCATGTCTCACGAAATTATGCCAATTTCCCTCTGCTCTTTGGGGCTGGCGACATTTGCTTGCAAAATTGCGTATCAACAATTTCAATGCAAATCAGCATAAAAACTAAAATTGCTTTCTAATGAAATTTCTGCAGAAGGTGAAAAAGATTTTTCAAATAATTTTTAAGCCTTTCGCATCGATTCGAAGCTGACCTAAATTAATAGTTCGCGACTACTTAATTCTGAATTCTGAATTACTTAATTTAAAAAATTAAAATTGAAAATATTAAAATTAAAATATTTATTACCGATAGGGCCGAAACAGAAGGTCCGCCGTGGGAATGCGTCAGCTGAAGCGATTCTGAAGGGAAGAGAGAAGAGAACCCCGTGGGAAAATACACAGAAGCTGACGCTATTGCCATTCTTATAAAATCGAGGGGAATCGAGGGAAGTCCCGATTGAGAAGGTGTGACCATTAAGCCATGCTGCGGCTCATCCTCTGCCTCGCTACCGTCCTCCCGGCCATCCTCGCCCAAGGTCAGCCATAGAAATTCCCTTCAGAACTCAAAGAAAACGAAAATTAAGATGATTTCAGCTCTAAGCATTGCCACTGGCACGTGGAAGGCCCTTTGCAGGCAAAAGGCCTTAGAGATTCAATATAGCCAGCTTTCTCCAACCGTCAAATCCAGCACGACCAGCACTATCACTCATTACACTTCAAATTATCAAGCCAGCGATTGCGAAAATTGCGAAATTAATCAAATATTGAAATTACAGACACCGACTTCGGGCTGAGCGTCCTTCAAACGGGAAAAAATACGAAATATTTTTCTCTCAATTTTTACAGCAAGTTTTTAAAAAAATTTTTTGTTCTCATTCTCGAGAGCTTTTCGCGAAAAATGTTCATTCTCTGCATTACCCATTCGGGAAAAGGACAAAATAATTTACTTAGTGCCTAATCACCAATTCAATTATTCGATGATTTTTTGGGTGAGAAAACGATTGGAAAATTTTACAATAAATATACATTTAACCGATATTGGTTGCAATGAATTTGTCGCTTTTGGCCTTTCCATGATTTTTTGCTTAATGAGCCCTCAGTTTCTAAAAGAGAAAACTAAATTGAAACGGTTCATCCGAGGTTGGACCATTTCAATAACTGAAATGGTAAGTGAAAGCCGTCACTGGAGATTCAAGGTTTCTTCATTGCTGCTTCTTTCTCTGAAGGGGGGTCCATGGACTCGTTTGAGGAATTCGTGACGGTTCTCCGCGCCGGGTATCACACGGCTGTCAATTACGACAGCGACTTTTGCGAATCGTCCACCTTTCCCGTTCCCATTGTGAGTCTCATGCCGATTCTTCATTCATTCTTTTTCGTGACGAATTTTGCAGAATTTGGGAGGACTAATCGGCTCGGGTCTTGAGGTTATTGGAGATAATTGGTATTTTATCCCCTAAGGGCAAATTTTTCCATAGAAAACGGTATATTCTTTGGGATATCTTGCTTTTGAGGCCCATTCATTCATGGCAAAACTCTTGAAATCGACTATCATGCTCCTGCCAATATGGCAATTGCAGATTGCGGAATGCGGCGATGTCATCTCTCTTTCTTGTAACACTTTCAGAGAAACAGTTCAACCGGAACTCGCGCATTCAACACACGGGGCGCAAACATGAGTCTATCTTCTAGTATTTATCAAGGTGACTGTCCTTGATACCAAGGACAGTCGCTCGCGTCTAATAAATGTCCATGCCTCCATTCGCTCCCTCGAAAGAAGCGAAAAAAAAACTTTAAAATTTGTTTCGGTTGAACCTTCGTTAAGGATTGCGCTACGAAAGGCGAAGAATAAATTTAAAGGGAATTTCCACGGAAAATTCGGAATCTCCGTTTCCCCAATGCCGCTGGCATTTGGCTGGCATTTGGCTTCACAGAACGATACGAAATTCAGCGCCTCAACGTCAAATATTAATCGATAAGTTGGATCAAATAGGCAGCCGTGAGAATAGAGAACGGACGATTAAAAAGCATTTTTTACATTCTTACGCAATTGTCGAAGATTTCTCCACTTCCAGGCTATTTATTAGAATAGACTCAAGAGAAATATTCAAATCTGTAAATCCGTAAACATTCAAATCTGCAAATTCGTAAACATTCAAATCTGAAGCATTAAACGAAGAATGAACCCAACGCAATCTGGATTTCCCGGCCAGGTGCTGTCAGTCCATTTCGACAGGTGGCAATACATAGAAGGAGAGCTGCAAGTCCCTTCCGTGCTCGGCGTGCAGACCTTCATGACGCGTGAGGACATTCGCTCCCTCTTCTTGCATTTGAGCATCGCTGAGCAAGGCAGATTTTTCTTTTCAGCCGAGGGGGCGAACGTCATCGTCTACTCTATCGTGAGCTCTGACGGGCATGCGACGGCCGAGAGCTTTGTGGTCTCCGGCGAAACCGGTCAAATTATTGACAGTTACATCTTGCGTTGCACGATCGGTGTTGGAGCTTTCTTCGTTGACAAAGGCGTCCACCAGCCCGAGTGAGTTCCTTTTTCGGGATTTCTGCCGGGAACACAAAAAAGACATGAGGAATTCGGTGGCTGCTGGGGCCGGTGGTTACTGTCACCATTCGGCAGTGTTTACAGCATCTTGAGCAAGTACTGTAAATAGAAGGCGTAAAAGTGCCGAGAGATTGCAAAGACCGACCGAAATTTGTCTGCAATAATGCCGATTGCGGTATAGGCGCAGAAAAATAAAAAGCATCGATAAAATCCTGCATCGCAACTTAAGCATGCGTATTGAAAGCCACGGGTACCTGCGCCTTGTCTCCCGGGGAAATTTCAAAACGGAAGCGACCGTGGCGATTTCTCATGAAACTTCAGACTCGAATGGATTTCAGTCGACTCGTGATATTAGGAACGTCTTAATGGTTGAGCTGGCATCAACAAAGTGCGAAAAGATGCTGATTAGAAGAAAAATGTCGATGCATGCCTCCTTGAACATGCATCGTTGCAGCTTTGATCGATTGTTTTACTTCCAAGTTTCGGCAGTGTCCCAGCTTCAAATTTTCTATCATTTCTCGTAAAGAACAGTCAGTCTTTTAATGTGTCGGGAAAAGAATATTGCGGGAGAAATTTTGAAACCCTGAAAATTTACTATCGCTCTGGAATTAATATCTTGCGGAAAAAAATGTTTGAACAGTTCATGACCGTTCTAACGTATAGCGAATTAGAAATTGCATTCTTGGAAGGTAAATGCAAAAGTTCGTCTTTGTGGGGTAGAATTAGAAGAGTCGGAGGAAACGGTGTCGAAACGCACTAAATGTTGCAGCACTACACTGGCGACATACGACGAATTGCTGACGGCATTGATGGAAAGTCGTCGCTTGTTCATCGCGGCAAGCCTCACGGACTGCGGGCATCCCCTGCCGCCCGAGGTCTACTTGGCGGAGGGGGGATCCACTTACTACCACTTCTACGTCGTGCCGGGTTCGTATCGCGGCGTTCTTTCGTTTCGGATGGCCAAAACAAAACGGGACGAGACTCTTTGCTTCGCAGGCGAGGCAGGGGAAGACGTGCTCGTTGTGGAATATCCTGGCCTGGCGCTTAGCGAGATCGGCGAGGGGACGGTTTTCACGATGCACAGGCTCATCGTCTCCCAAGACGGGTCCGTCTCGATCAGGATCAATTATTTCAATACCCTCACCTGGGAAGATGAATACCCCTTTCCCGAAGGATTCCAGTGCGTTCTTGGGGAGTCCGCCAGGTTTCGCTATGACTCAGGTTAACCCAAATAGTGCTGAACTTCCCATTTTCCATGCCATTCCCCTCTCTTGATTATTAGTTATTTGCTTCATTAACGTGAAGATTAAAAGTGAGAATCATGAAATATAATCCTGGGAAAAAGTCTAGTATTGCTACTAATCACTCTACTACTACTACTAATCAGTCTTCTCACTCGATAGCACCAGAAAAAAAATTTAGACCGGAATAAGGCGAAGACGAACGATATCGATGAAAGTTCAATAATAATAATAAATTTCAGTAGAAAATTGCGCCTTTAAGCGCAAGGGCTTCCCAATGTTCTTAAAGAAACACTGCTGAATATTGCAACGTGAAAATTTTTAGATGCTTTTTTTAGTTCCGCAGGTATCTTACCTTTTATGCAAAACGTTCATATAGGAAAGTAAAGTCGTGCGTGGATTTCTATGGGCATGAAAGAATTAAAGAATAAATTATAGAAGATTGTTTCCGCGGCCGGGTCGAATAAACGCCAAAACATGAAAATTCTCTTAATTTATGTTAAATTTTAATTATTTAATATTTACATATTTTGAATCGTCGTCGGTCAACTCTGAAAAGGAATGGAAAAAAATTCCTGCAATGCAAATGAGTGCCTGAGATCATCCTATAATTTTAGGCGACGCGTACGACTCATTTCCAACGTACGCCGAGTTAGAAACCGCCTTCTTGGAAGGCAAGCACATCCGAGCCTCATTCGATTCCTCCGGCTGCAGCTCGCCCAACGAAACCCTCCCCGACGTTGTTGTAAGTCCCGGCGTATTTTGCATTTTCCAGTTTTTCCGGCGTAATTTTAATTCTGTTCCGCATTGTCCGTTTTAATTTACATTTCGCTGGCGTGGGCTGAACCATTGAAGACTGCTGATTCGTTTGTGTGAAACCTCAAATGCAATCGCAAGCCAATCAATGCATAGCTTTAAGGTACTAAGGGAAGATGAAAATCGTCCCCCCTGGAATCAAATTCTGGCTTATAATTATTGTAGAGGACCCCAAGGGCATGGAAAGGGCATATGGGGGGCATGGAAAAGTGCCTTGAAGGCACTTTTTGGCACTCTCAGGTCAAGCACCTGACCGTGGCGAATGGTCAAAGGTCACGATTTGCACGCCTCTCTTCGAAAATCTGTATCTCCCCAACCCATGGTCGCAGAAACGTCAAATTTGCGCCATTCTCCTCGCCACAGAACATATTAAATGATGAGCCCCAAAACGTGCGCATCTCTCTGCTCCCTGAGACGCCGTGGCGCCATTTGTGAAAATTCGCGTTTCGCGAATTCGCTTCTTCCCTCGCTCATTCTCCGAAGAAACATTCCATCGTGAAAAGCATGCTATAGTTTTTAGAGACCGTCCCCATTCGTCTTCGTGTCAAAGGGCGCGATGATTCAACGAACCGTTTTCCTTGGAAGTTCGAAAATGTACCTCAAATTCTCCCTATTTTTGCATAGTGCCTCACATCCATGGTCATTTCTGGAGAACGAGATGGAAATTCAAAATTTCAACAGACAGAATTGTGGAGAAGCTTCTTGAGCAGCTTCAGGTCTATTTTCAGACAAATCTGTTCACCCCACTCAGATCCTTAGGGATTTTATTGAACCTAGGTTTGAAATTTTCCAGAATGTCAATTATATTATGTGCTCCTTCTCTTCTCTGGGCCTCGAAATTCCAATATAGCTTACTATAAAGTGTAGCGATATGTATAAGAATGTGATTGAAACCGAATTTGTGAAATTCATTCCAGTCATTAGGAGATAGCAATATTTTAAACAGAATCGGTAGAAAAATTCATGCTGCCCCGACTGGCTGTTCCCAGTTGCGGATTTCCCCCCGCTCACGTCCCCCCCTCGCACAATCCTCTCACACGTACTCCTTCCTCATTCCCCCCCTTCTCCCCTTCCACTCCCCTGAGTCTCCTGCCAGGACGCTCATGGCACCCGCCTTCTCGTCTCCTGTCTCGCCGTCTGGACGTGTGATGGGATAGGGAAGTAACTCTCTTCGTTCCTTCTACCTCATCCCTCTTCATAATCCCATCCACGATGCAACGTATCGAATACACTCTCGTTTTCACTGGTTCATTCACGCTTTGTGTATGGAGCCTTCATACATCAAGTTTTACGTATGAAATATCGTGTCAACTGCAAGGGATATTTTTACTTTATGAAACTTCATTTTGTAATGCAAAGGCATTTTCCTCAACGAAATTGGGAGCCTTGTTGTCCGGAAATTATACTCTATACGTACAGCTGAATAGAAATTGTGAACTTTCCCGCTGCTATCAGAATCAGTGGCAGATAGAAGCAACCTGTATTTTTCCTTCAGACACCGTTCCTCTAGCGGCTTTTGAAATTGAAGTTTCGAAATTGGAATGAGTAAGTTATGGAGGCTCCATCGTTGTTTTTTTGCTAAGGAACTTGTACAGTATATTCCGAGGTGCACGTCCCACGTGACTGAAAATTCAGATTCGGGCACTTTACCGGGGAAATTTATCGCCAAGTCTTGAATGGCAACGTTCGGAGGAAGAACATTATGTGGCTCCTCTTTGTAACGGTGGTATTGCCTTATACGAATGAGGGCAGGAAGATGGATTCGGCATACTTGATTATCTTCTCGGCAGATATCACTCATGTCTCCCAGGACACAAGGAGGATTCTCAGAAACAAAACGTAGTTGAGATATACTTATATTTAAAAAATTAATTGCCGTACCTGAATCCATTTTCCCCCCTTTTTATGCAATTTCATATAGGGGATACCGTCTACGATGAATTGTTGTATGTAGTTCTCCGTCCACATCCAATGGGGAAAGTCACAAGACGGAGTAGAAATCAATGTGTTCAACCCAAAGTCTGCATTATATTCAAGGCTGGCGTTTGAGATAGTGCGTTTCGCTCGAAAGGGGAAGCATAGATCGTAAGAGAGGGATACTCAGTAGCGCGTCCAGGAAATCTAAATGAGAGGAATGACATATAAGAAAACGGTAACCCAACCTGCCTTCATGGTAAACAAATTATTTTTAAAAAAAGAATCTAACCTGTAAAATGTATCCCAAGGGAGGGGGAGAGTCGAGGGGGGTTATGGATGGGGGTCATAACCCTCCCCCCCCCCCTTTGGCACGCCAATGGGGATACTAGTACTTATATGACTGTTTTTCACGTACTGTATTCAGTACAGTGGTACGAACAAGAAAATGGGTTTGACTCCTTGCTGAAGATGAATAATTCTAGATAGCGAACTGTTCCTTCCCTATCTTTGATGAAACCATCTTTCCAAAGCCATTTTGAGCTTTGCTCAGCAGCCCCAAAACTTCTTTACTGTTAATTCTATTATTCACTTCTAAGTCTGTTTCGAGGGAGTTCTGCTTCTTGGAACGAACACTGCTGACTCAAGTTTATTCCGCTTCTTTTTTTATACGTTAATCAGCGGCGTTTTACGGAAGGGCCAGGGGAGAGAGGGCACATAGCCCTCCCCCCACCACTTTTCAAGAATAGAAGCCAAAAAAAGAAGACCCCAGAAATATATAACAGTATCTGAGTTTCCTGGACCCCCCCCACGACTCCTCTCCCTACACATGCACACTTTTTCATCCATGCTACGCTTATGATTTTCATCGACAAGGTCTCCGCTCCTTGAACTCAAGCAATAAGAAAACGAAAAGCAAGGCTTCATTCTAAATCCCCCCCCAATTTTTTAATTTGCTTCCCATTTCCTACAAATTACTGAATAAATGCGGATAGGAAATAACTGCCATGAATAGGCGTTCCACGTCTTTTATTTATTTCACTTTTCATTATTATCCCACGTCAACCTATTGGAAGCGGATATGGTGAACCACAAAGAATAGAAACGATGAATGATTAACACATTCTACGTTCATTATAACTAAGACTGTACCGAAGGTCATCTTAGACTTGTGGACAGATGTCCGATTTTCATCTCATAGCCACCAGCCGGTGCCGATTGTCGTCTGAAATTTGAAAAGTTACAGGAAATTGCATTCTAATTTAATAATAACGGGAATATCCATCCCACAAGAATGAACAGTTAGTGAGTTTGAAGAGCTTGCGAACAGACAGCAATGAACATATTCACATTAGAAGGCCCTAACAACCTGAACGCTGTTAGGACTACAGGAGGTTCATTGCAGCTTGCTACATAACTAGCAGAAGGGCAGCATGGGTTGTGTACTTTCACGGCTGATAAAATTTTAAATACCTACGCAAGCATATGCTACTTCCGGTGCGCGGAGTAGCTGGCAGAGCTTTTAAGAAGGCTTCTGTGCCCGAACAATTGCTTAGCAGAGCTAGGGAAAGTTTTCTGGAAAGGAACAGTCTAGATATTGCATTGAACTAAGTTTACATTTGTCAACAAGAACAAGAAGGAAAAATTTTTATTTTCGTTCGCGAGAAGAATGGAAAATAAATATGATGAAGGAAGCCGTAATAAAGAAAAATTTCCATAAATATTGTCCTGCAGAAGATATTGAAAATCTTATGCTAAAGT
This sequence comes from Darwinula stevensoni, assembly GCA_905338385.1. Classification (NCBI taxonomy): domain Eukaryota; kingdom Metazoa; phylum Arthropoda; class Ostracoda; order Podocopida; family Darwinulidae; genus Darwinula; species Darwinula stevensoni. The sequence continues at coordinate 80,213 of CAJPEV010001060.1, forward strand.
TCTAACTGTTTTTCAAAGATTCGGAAACGAATTTTAAAATAAAAATGTGAAGCCACATTTACTTCTTTGAGAACGAAGGCCTGCTAAATCAGGATCTGATCAGAGGTGAGTTTACAGTAGTTGTTTAGCGCGCGGTGGCATGCAGCAGCAT
>CAJPEV010001061.1:0-68682 GCA_905338385.1 Darwinula stevensoni
TGCAACGTAAATGCAATATTCCTTCGCAACATTTGAGCAACGTTGACGTTTTGGACATTTACACATAGATGCAACATTGTTCATCAACATTTCCTAACCGTTGCTGGAATATCTTGTGTTACTTGGGTTCTCTCCTTTCTCCATCCTGTATGTTCTCCCTTGCACAGTACATCCATGTCATTTATGAAGAGGAGGTCTGTTTTAATAGACCTCCTCTAGAAATTTTCTACATTCCGATTCTGATGATTTCTAGGAACTGTGAGATTGTTTTTGGATCGTTTCGATCGCCCTGTTTCGAAGAAAAGAAGTTGTTACTCATCGTTGACCATTTTTTTCAAATCTAAGTCATTTGGAGTTTTACGAATGGGTTCTCGTACCGTCACTCCATCCCTCTTCGACATTGATTCCAATTGCTTTATCTGGAAAATCTCCCCGAGGTCTTGAACTTGACGGATCCGATCCTTCGCAGCAGCCGATATTGTGATTCTCACCATCCATGCCGTTTATGGAATTGCGGGAGAATACTTGACTCTATCGCCTTTATCGGGCACAGTCCACACGATACCAGTTCCCCCTGGGTTAAGGGAGTTCCTTCTTCCCCGACTGTATTCACCAAAGCGATCGTACAAGAAAAAATCTCTCAAGGTCGTCGCAGCCTTTGCGTATTCCACGTTGTCAATCTCGACAGGCGACCACATGTAGGGATTGGATCTGAAGGGCACTTCGGAAGCGACTATAACTGCCGGGCTTCCCATTCTTTTATGAAATACATTTGGATGAGGAAGAATGTTGGCGTTGTTCAGAATGGCAGTCGCCAGCATCATTGCCTATAATAAAAAAGGAATTAGTAAGAAAAACAAGCGTTGTTTACCGGATAGGTTGAGTTTCCAGCAAGTTCATGGTTGTATCATGCACTACTTGATGAGTCTAAACATTTTATCTGAATAGCCTATTCCTATTTGTCATTTCAGAAATACCCCTAGGTGAAAGCCAAGTTGCTTTACTATTTTGCAATTACCTTCCACAAGGCCCAAGAAATGTCGAACAAAAAAGGGGTATTATTAATATTTATATTAATAAACCATAGAAAGTTTGTTTGCCCTTCCAGGCAAACAAACTTGCTTTGGTCGCGTCTTCGTAGCTCAATTGTCCAGGATGTTCATTCATTAAATAATTTTTGATGTGGGAAAAACGTAGTAAAAGTATGTGCCTGTCGAAATGTGTGCCGCAATAAGACGTACCGATATATTTTTAATTGAAGTAATTACCTCTATTATTTTTAGCTATAAATTCCTGCATAATCTGCCCTAAGGGTACGCATGTGAAAACCAGGATCTGCAATTAGCGATAAAGCAGGTAATTCTGCTCCAAGTTTGAACTTTCTTCAGTTCTCTCTCTCATTGGAACAAAAAATATTCAGAAAATGCGCATTTGCATAAAATGCGCTCACAGGAGTTTGGCCGAAAATTAATATTTTACTGAAAACCACCAAGTTTTAGCCTCATCCGTTTGCACTTTTTCGCTGGAGCAAAAATTTCGTTGAAAAGTCGACCCAGCCAAAAGCTGTGCCCTGTGGGTATGTGCCATAAACGTTGTATTTTATATAAACCTAGCATCCCAGTTAGGCATGTGTTAAGTTTCACCTTTCGATCCCTGCCGAATTCGGTATGACAAAAAAAAATAACTGGAAACGTCAAACCCAAAAGGATACTCCCATATGATGCATCGAAACTGTACATTTGTCTTCAACTCCTTGTCTCAGTAGTCAAAACAATGCAACGTTTAGCTCTCCGCGTTCATATGGTTGGCCGAAGCAAGAAATTCATTAACAAACAATAATCCCAGGGCATTTATCTGCAAAGTCTGAATTTCTCCGAACTAAGCGTTCCAATAGGGNGGGGGGATGCTGGGTCTTTTTTGAGTCGTCTGAACAATCGCAGGGATGACTTGCTACAAACGCGGCTCTTCCGCCATCTGGCTTCCATTGCGAAAATCCCTTTTTTTATTCTGGCATTTCCTAGATGACTGGCATTGTGTTCCAGTGGTTCATTTCTCGGGTTCCAACTTGAAATTTCTGTATTCACAGTGTTCGCAAAAAAGTATTGAATACGATGCAAAGTTTTTTTTCCTCGGCTAATTATTGATTTTTTGATGCTATAAAATGCATGGGCCAAATTTTACCGCTCAGTAAGCAACCACTTGGCGGATAGATTGCATAAAAGCAGATACTGTCTTCATGCTTAAGCCATTTTGAGCTGAGTATTGAGGTTGTGAAGACTTGTGCAGACGTAAAGCTGCTTCAAGGTAATCAATTGATAGTGAACGTCATTATCCAATTTTTCCCATTGTAAGGAGACCGTCTCCTAGACAGAATATTGATTTTTTGTTCGCATATTCTTCTTCAATTACATGTCGAGGAAAAAAAAACAAATAAGTAATGGAGATAAGGAAAATATGTAGGAGTGCGTGTATGAATATACATATTTTTATTCCGGAGTCCATGAATCATTATTTCAGGTATTAAATAATTTAATACGAAAAATGTATTCTATTCGAAGGTGGTGCCTTCGCGTAAATGCATCACAATATTCTTGAAGCAAATGCTAGGCACAATGTACAATGCATTCTGAAGAAGATTCAAGCTACTTATCCATCCATATGAAAGAGTTATTCCAAGGCTCATTTTGAAGAATAATTATCTGATCCTGATTTATCTACCAAGCCGATGCGAAATATTTGATAACAAACGCCGATGAAAAAACGGCCAGCCGATAATACGACGTCTCCTGTACACACCAGGACTTTTCTCCTTTCTCCATCCTGTATGTTCTCCCTTGCACAGTACATCCATGTCATTTATGAAGAGGAGGTCTGTTATAATAGACCTCCTCTAGAAATTTTCTACATTCTGATTCTGATGATTTCTAGGAACTGTGAGATTGTTTTTGGATCGTTTCGATCGCCCTGTTTCGAAGAAAAGAAGTTGTTACTCATCGTTGACCATTTTTTTTTCAAATCTAAGTCATTTGGAGTTTTACGAATGGGTTCTCGTACCGTCACTCCATCCCTCTTCGACATTGATTCCAATTGCTTTATCTGGAAAATCTCCCCGAGGTCTCGAACTTGACGGATCCGATCCTTCGCAGCAGCCGATATTGTGATTCTCACCATCCATGCCGTTTATGGAATCCGTGACAATTGCGGGAGAATACTTGACTCTATCACCTTTATCGGGCACAGTCCACACGATACCAGTTCCCCCTGGGTTGAGGGAGCTCCTTCTTCCCCGACTGTATTCACCCAAGCGATCGTACAAGAAAAAATCTCTCAAGGTCGTCGCAGGAAACGCATAAGGTGCAACAGTTAGAGCTGTCCGCTGGTGTACATCCCTAACCTAGACTTCCCGTGAAGCCTTCGCTGATATTGACGGCCCGAAGGGTAAGAAAATACTTTATGTAAACCTACTCCTAGAATGTTGGCGTTGTTCAGAATGGCAGTCGCCAGCATCATTGCCTATAATAAAAAAGGAATTAGTAAGAAAAACAAGCGTTGTTTACCGGATAGGTTGAGTTTCCAGCAAGTTCATGGTTGTATCATGCACTACTTGATGAGTCTAAACATTTTATCTGAATAGCCTATTCCTATTTGTCATTTCAGAAATACCCCTAGGTGAAAGCCAAGTTGCTTTACTATTTTGCAATTACCTTCCACAAGGCCCAAGAAATGTCGAACAAAAAAGGGGTATTATTAATATTTATATTAATAAACCATAGAAAGTTTGTTTGCCCTTCCAGGCAAACAAACTTGCTTTGGTCGCGTCTTCGTAGCTCAATTGTCCAGGATGTTCATTCATTAAATAATTTTTGATGTGGGAAAAACGTAGTAAAAGTATGTGCCTGTCGAAATGTGTGCCGCAATAAGACGTACCGATATATTTTTAATTGAAGTAATTACCTCTATTATTTTTAGCTATAAATTCCTGCATAATCTGCCCTAAGGGTACGCATGTGAAAACCAGGATCTGCAATTAGCGATAAAGCAGGTAATTCTGCTCCAAGTTTGAACTTTCTTCAGTTCTCTCTCTCATTGGAACAAAAAATATTCAGAAAATGCGCATTTGCATAAAATGCGCTCACAGGAGTTTGGCCGAAAATTAATATTTTACTGAAAACCACCAAGTTTTAGCCTCATCCGTTTGCACTTTTTCGCTGGAGCAAAAATTTCGTTGAAAAGTCGACCCAGCCAAAAGCTGTGCCCTGTGGGTATGTGCCATAAACGTTGTATTTTATATAAACCTAGCATCCCAGTTAGGCATGTGTTAAGTTTCACCTTTCGATCCCTGCCGAATTCGGTATGACAAAAAAAAATAACTGGAAACGTCAAACCCAAAAGGATACTCCCATATGATGCATCGAAACTGTACATTTGTCTTCAACTCCTTGTCTCAGTAGTCAAAACAATGCAACGTTTAGCTCTCCGCGTTCATATGGTTGGCCGAAGCAAGAAATTCATTAACAAACAATAATCCCAGGGCATTTATCTGCAAAGTCTGAATTTCTCCGAACTAAGCGTTCCAATAGGGACTCATACATCACTTTCAGCTTTTTATTCCTGCCCGATTCGCTAGGACAAAAAAAAAACTATTTGAACATGTCTCCCCGAAAAATGTGACGCCAGGGCATACACCTGCAACTTGATATTTTTCCAGAACTTAGTGTCTTAGGAGGCACTTCATGTCAAATTTCAGCTTTCCCTGTCTCTCCGTTAGCAAATGTATGGTATGGTTAAAAAACGTTCTACCGTTTTCTCTGCGAGAAAGACAGTTTCATAAATGTAGCAAAAAAATTACATTGGATACGCGATCGATATTTAATATTTGCATGGTGTTGAAATTATTGCGAGCTTTTTTTTCAGCCCCCCTGCCTAAGTCGTGGGATTAAGGAAGAACTGTCAATTCACGTTTTCAATTTCCAGTGCCGATTTTTGAAAATTCAACTTGAAATGTCCGTCCCCAGGGCCAGGAAGCAAATGAATTGAAGTATTCCAGGCTCTCGATATGGGATGAATCACCCTTGGCTCCTAAGCTATCAACGCCCTCGACAGAAAGCTTCGCAACGCTATGAACGACAAAGTGCCTTTCGGCGGCAAACTCCTGGTTCCTGGTGGGAACTTCAGACAAGATTTTCCCGGTGTTCGCTACGGCAATAAATGTGTCATCCTTGCTGCTTGCCTGAAATATGGCTCTCTTTGGCCACTATTCAAGATCCTGAAACTATCAAGGTACATGAGGGCGGAACGGGAGCAGAAGGAGTTCTCAGAATGGCTGCTGTCTCTCGGAGAAGGCCAACTCACGATTTTGGAAGAAATCCCTGATTACACTGTTGCACTACCTCAGCAATGTGTGGTTACCGACAACATCATAGAATATGTCTATGGCAAAAACATTGCACCTGAAAATCTCGATTCAATAGGAAACAAGGTCATTCTTTGCCCGAAAAATGCTTTGGCACTTGCATTGAACGAGGAAGTTCTAACACGAGGAGTGGTGGAATCCAAGATCTACATCAGTATCGACTCTGTCGTATGCGATGATCCCGTGGAGCAAAACAATTATCCAGTGGAGTTTCTGAACAGCGTCCTCAATGGTTCGCGCGACCACGTCGCGAGGATGGACCCCAGTGATGCGGAAGGCCGTAGTATCTCAGGTCCAACCATGTTATAGGGGCTTCCGTTGAGGGTGACCACGACGAACCAAATCCAGCATGATGAGTTCGGCTCGGGTACTTCATACTGGCTCAGTCGTCGCCCAGGATAATCAGGACTGCTATAGTCACTGTGCACCCAGTGTGACTATTGATAAGTTGGCAACTGGGGCCGGGCAATCCGATGTCTCTGGGTGCGTCGGACCCCGTCATGCTTCATCCAGGCCTATCGGTCGGCTTGCCACCGACCATAGCGTACTCTCGGCACGATGCCTCAAAGGCAGACAAGGAGCAGAATCGAACGGTAAACGACCTTGGCAACGGACTCTGAACATCGGAACTTGGAACGTGCTAACACTCAGCGGTAAGGAGCCTGAACTCGTGGAGACTAGGAGGAGACGACTTGATACATTTGGCCTAGCCTTAACCAAGAGGAAAGGCACCGGTTCCATTTCCCTAGACCACGGATGGACCCTCTACTGGAGCGGAGTCGACTCGACCGTGTTTGCTCAGGCTGGAGTAGGGATACTCATTAGTCCCCAACTGACCGAAAGCGTCATCGAATGGAACCCAGTCAGCGAGCGTGTCGGTCTGATCCGCCTCGGACTGGAGCAAGTCGGAGGGAGTCTTGGCCTTCGTTTAGGTCTACGGGCCAAACAGCGAACCTGATTACGATGCGTTTTTGGAGGAGGTGGATGGAACCTTAGAAAGGATTCCGAACGGCGACCGCGTTGTGCTGATGGGGCACTTCAATGCACGAGTTGGGAGAGACGATGCTACATGGAGTGGTGTGATCGGTCGATTCGGGGAAGCCACGCTGAACGGGAGTGGCAGAAAGTTGCTGGACTTCTTTCCTGGCAATGGCCTGATCATCACCAACATCTTCTTCCAGCACAAATATATCTATAAGTTTGCCTGGCACAGGGGGTCTAATAGTCGGACTGGCACTGTGTGCCAGCAATCGCTAATCGATCACGTGATCGTTTCGGCAGACTTGTGTGGCCTTGTGACGGATACGAGGTTGTGGCGTGGGGCAGAACTGAGCACCGATCATCATCTAGTGGTCAGCAAACTTCGGATACGAGCGAATCTCAGAACGAGGCAGAAAACCGCACGCGTTGAAAGACGAGTGAGGTGGGAAGCCCTTCGCGATGAGGAAACTCGTGACGAATTTACACTCTTAGAAGAAAGGGAGCGATTTTTCTCAAAAAAGCGAGTAAAATAGCTAACTGCAGTTTCACCCTCCTTTCACTCTGGGAAAGGAGCGAATTTACTCCCATCACCACTCCATCGCTCTCTTATAGGCGTTGACCTATCTCTGATTGTACTGATTACACTACACGTCAGAGGTTGGACAACCTCTTATACGTTCTGTGGAGTACCCGCGATATCAGTCCCTTATTACCTCGTTTCATTGAGGTCTGATTAAATGAAGTTCACAGACACTCTTTGTATATTCTGGGTCTCCTAGAAGGATAATATCATACGCCTTCCAAAAGGGTTCTCAATAGGAATATGAGCTTGTTCATGGTCTGGACTCTATGAATATGTCTTGAATATGTGGATAACAAATGATGAAGTGTCCGTGTTTATTGATTCCTTTAATGAGACTATGCGAGACATATGGCAAGGTACTAAACAATCCTGCTCGGGACGATTCCAGGGAAAGAGGGAAGGGAACTTTTGTATACTGTGCCAAAAGCGAGACCCTTGCCTCCATCTAGTGGCCTGGCAAAGAACTTCAAGGTGTTCACTTCAATACGTGCTATGAAGGAGCATTTGGTGAGTATTAAGAGAGTAAATTCGAAAAGCTCACGGTGTGCTCACTTTTTACTCCCCAAACGCTTGGAATTTTCTAAAAGTGTACGAGGGAGATCAGCGAGAAGTACTCCCAACTGCCTCCCCAGACGTCTGATGTAGAGACCTAATGGACCCTATTTCGGTCTGGTGTTTCGGCGGCGGGAGCAAGAGTGTGTGGGGAGAAGCGCATCGGAGTGGCTCACGGCAACGCCAAGAGAACGCCCTGGTGGACACCAGCGGTGCGCGAGGCTGTCACTGCCAAGAAGGTAGCCTACAGGGCGTATTTGTCCAGGAGGTCTGATTCTTCTAAGACGTGCTATTCCGAGGCACGACGAACTGCTGCTCGTGTTGTGGCCAAAGCGAAACAGGAGGCGTGGAAGGAATTCGGCGATCAGACTACCTCACTGCCATCAAGGTGTTCTGGCAAACCATCCGAAGGTTACGGCAAGACAGGCAACATACGCTCCGGGTCATCAAGGACAGGAACGGGTGGTATTGGCTGCCGAGGCGGATATACTTGGAAGGTGGAAGGAACACTTTGAGGAGCTCTTAAACCCACCAACAGTGGACACTGACCTACCCGACCTGGAGCCTCTCAGCGCGAAGACTAGTCTCACCATGGAGGAAGTTCTGCAGGCCATTGCTAGCCTGAAGAATGGGAAATCTGGTGTGGATGAAATCCGGGCGGAGACTCTCAAAGCAATGGGTACAGATGGGTGCTCGTGGCTTTATAGGGTGTTTCAGGCTGCTTGGGAATCGGGAAGGGCAGCTTGAGCTTAAGGCCCGAATACACGAACCTCATTTAGGGGAGACAACGGGGCTTTTAGCAAAGGAGCTCTTTTTCTCCCATAGGAATCCATGTATCCTTAAAGGACTGTGAAATATCTATAGTTAACAGTCGGATCTCGTATTGGCGATACGTGTTGCACCACCAACGCACCAAACGGAATACAAACACCGTATGAGTCCAAACTAGACTCGAAGAATGAAAGAAGCGGTTACATGGGAATCCCTTCGCGACGCACGAGCCACTCGTAAGGGTCGGAGGGAAGGTGATGTGGCGATGTTTGTTTGGCATACGTTCATTAAGTTTGGCATACGTTCGTTTCCCCATTTCTCTTTCTGCAGCAACGTCGCAATCTTATGTTTCACAGGCAATATCATTTTTGGGCTCAGGAAATTGGATAGATGAACATTGGAAGTCGTGATTCTGCAAGACGTCGCGGATTTCGAGGAGAGCCAAGTTTATTGCAACATCAAGACTTCAGGTTTTAGCGAAGTCCTCTGTCATACTGATCTTGTGGGTTTCCCATAGAGTAAGCGCAGCATTTGGTTGGCAGAAGACGCATATTGCCGCAAAAAGTTGTCTCAGTTGCTTAGGCATCTGGAAGGTGGATGCCTCCGAATGACATTGATCACACTCCGCGTCGTCGGTCAGAAGAAGGCAACACCGCGCCGCCTCTTTGAACGTCGGGCATACCTCTCCTTCACTGTTCTCAAATGGTTGAAGCTGTTGGCTCCAGTTACAAGAAGGAGCAAGAGCCTCAAATAGAACCGCTCCATGTCGACTGGACTGACGGTGCGCATCCTTCCCAACACGTTCCTTCCTCCTCTCTGCCTCCGTTTCCATTTCTTGGCCGACCTGTCGACAAATTTTTCAGGGAGATCCGGTAGTGAATGTTTTTGGATGACAGGTCTTTGCTACATAGTTTAAACCATGCCGTCAAGGTCGTTTCGCCGTCGGCAACTCTTTCGACTACCGCTTGCTCTTCCCCCTTTTAAAAGTAGACCCGGGTATCACGTAGTTCCCATGGGGCCGGGGCCCGTGCAAATGGAAGTCCCGCGCTCCACTCTACTTCATGGTGTTTTCGTGAAAGCAAAACCATGGTTCAGTTTCCATCAATGACATATAACGTTTCACATGCATAGATGCCATTGCCTTATGCTTGGGGCCTCCAATCCTAAGAATGGAGGTGCCGCGACTCGGAAGTGGCTACTAACTTAGCCTCACTTCATCGCGACAGTGGATGCTGTAGTTCCTCGAGTTTTAGTCGCAAAGCGACGAAAATGAAATCAGTAACTTTCCGAGTTTTCAAGCTTTCCATCGATGCCGGATTCTCTCGGTTACGATGAGCGGGAGAGGAGGAGTTCCTGGACAAACATACGATCAACGGTATTATTATACAAGCCAGTGACCCGACATGAAGATGTTAGGAGGAATTGATGATGCATGCGAACGCAATGTACTCCTGCCAAATTTTGTTTTCGCGTTCAAAGCAGCTCATTTGCTTAATTTGTTGATAGAATATCGCATTTTATTTGAAAGTAGGAACTGATAAAATAAAACTACAATAATTAATTGCGGACAACATCCAAAATGAAGTGCGAACCATTTTTCCTTTGACATCGCTTAGAGGATGTTAGCAGCTTCAACTCGACGCAGTCGAAAGATCGGACTCGTGAGAAATCCACATGAAGTATAGCTGGCCATGACCATGGCCTAAACACTGCCTTGGGTGGGAAAATCCCTATTCTGTCAAAGATTTCACCGTGCGCCCTATTAATGGTCGTGCCAAAAGCAAACCGAATCGGGAACTGGTGGCGCTTCAGGGTGAAGGGTAGGTTCGTGTCGAAGGAGCCAGGTGAATCCTTGGTATGAGGACTCGTTCCCCCTTCGCACCTCAAGTCAACACTTCGACATCGATGGCGTTATTCATTCATGAGACAGACGATTAAACGCCTTACGTGATTGTTTTGTGTTGAGGTTGAGAAGAAGCATGATGACGGCTGCAGATTTGAGTTTTAAATTACGGGGTGGAATTCCAGATGGGGTCAGGCTGTTCAAAAACTCCATTGGATTATTGTTTTGCTCCTCGGGATTTTCTTATACGACCGAGTCGATACCGAATCAACATTCATGGACTGTTGATTCGGTCCCCACTACTCGTGTTAGAAATGTCTCATTCGATTCAAGTGCCTCTTCATTGTTGAGGCTAAGAATGGCCTTCTTTTGCATCGAAGCAAGGTGTTCAGGCAACCGCGTAATCAGAGATCCCATTCAAAATCGGCCTTCTAAGAGGGAAGCACACTCTTAGAAAAAGGGGAGCGATTTTTCTCAAAAAAGAGAGCAAAATAGCTAACTCCAGTTTCACCCCCCTTTTACTCTGGGAAAGGAGCGAAGTTGCTCCATCACCAAGGAGTAATTGCTCTCCTCCTCCGTGAGTAAAAACGCTCCCATCAGAAAGTGATGGAGATGTCATGCAAATACGAAAATCCTTATATATAATGTGTGTCGTTTTCGCTCTCGTACAGGCGATGACCTACCTCTGCCTGTACTGAATGCAGCACGCATCAGAGGATAAACCACCTCTACCCCTACGAGTCCCGTGGAGTGTCCGAGATATCAGTCCTTTATTACCTCAATTAATCGAGATATCAGATTAAATGAAGTTCACGGACACTCTCTATTTATTCTAGATCTCCTACGCGGATAAAACCAAACGCGTTCCAAAAGGGTTCTCAGTAGGAATATGAGCTTGTTTATGGCCTGGACTCCATGAATATGTCTTGAATATGTGGATAACAAATGATGAAGTGTCCATGTTTATTGATTCCTATAATGAGACTACCTCACTGTTTTCCGTTCCATGGTTTGCTAAGACGCTCCCTGCTAAGGTTCCTTTCTCTCTTCTATTGAAAACACATGGCACGCTTTTCGGTCTGGGAATGGCGGTAGATCCCCGGACCGCTTCTTGCTGGTGGTGAAGGCCTGGTGAAGGTGTTCACTTCAATACGTGCTATGAGGGAGCATTTGGTGAGTAATAAGAGAGTAAATTCGAAAAGCTCACGGTGTGCTCACTTTTTACTCCCCAAACGCTCGGAATTTTCTAAGAGTGCAGCAAGGCTGGCGCACTTACTGCCGTGGCAAACGATGGGAATAACTTTTTGGAAGGTCCACCAAGACCCGAAAGTTTGCCGCCGAAAGGTACTTTCAGTCCCCATGTCTGCATCCCACATTTTTCTCGTGAGATCCTTTTCCACTTGGAATTCTAAACGATACCTTGTTGTTGGGGGATGCTCAATATGAACCGGAATTTATCACAACGATGTCTCAGTCTATTCTTGCCTCTGATTTCATTCGGATCTTAGCTCTTAGTATCAGTGCCACAGTCTGTCCTTCCTCTTCCGGATGGAATCAATAGTGCTAAAAGAAAAAATGAAAGCTGTAAAATATGTCACTGTACTCAAAGAGGGGAAGGCCGAAGTATGGAGACATGGCCGATTTCAGGAAATTTTCGTTCAGGAAACTGGGGAATTTATTTCTGGTCATGTCCAATGTCGCATCTACAAGGCTTTCCTTGCTTGTGTTAGGAAAAAAAACTGGCACTTCCCACCACTCTCGTCATGTCTTTATACGTAAGTAGGATCAAAAGCCAACACCCCGTATTTCTGGATTCTTGCACACAAAAGGCTCCTGCATCCCTGTGTCTGCCAAAAACAAAGTAAATAATCATTTTTTGCACTATGTGCTACAGACATTCGCCCTTTTTATGTTGTTTCCAGGTTTTTTCCAGGTTTCCACAAAAAAACACTACATCCAAAACCTGAAACACGTTGGGATTCTAAGCTTGCCAACTTGAAAACCATGTATTCACAACTGCATGCTATCTGGGATATATTAGAAGATAGAGAGGAAACGGAAAGGCTTCAAGGGATAGATATCGGCATTCTTCCTCATATACTCAAGTTTCTGCAACGATTCAAGGCCACATTCGATGTCCTCCAAGGGGACAACTCCCCTATCATGGTATCTGTGATTTTGTGCTGCTGTTCGCTTCTAAAGCATTTCATCAACCTTCGCGTCTCCATCCCGGTTCGAATTAAGCGGAGGGCGAGGATCACCATCGAAGAAAAGCGGACAGTGGATAAGATCGGATGATTCCTTTCACCTCATTTTAAGTCCCTGAAAACGCTTAAAGCTGAACAGAGAACGGCAGTTCGCACGGAATTGCGATTGATGATGCGAGAATATCCGTCTGATATTCAAGGCCAAGGCATTGATAGAGACTGAAAAGCCAGCAAAAACAGTTGCGAAGTTCAAGCTTCAGGACGTGTCGCCGGTGAGGTACAGGAGACAAGAAAAAAGCTCCATCAGTTCACAGAATGGGATGATGGCGCCGATGAATGTGACGAAGTTGATAGGTAAGTTGGAGGTATTTGGAATTCTTTTAGCAGAATGAAGGATGTGGTCAAAGATTTCCCTTCCTCCTCTATTAGGTACTTGTTAACAAATTTTAGGTACGGGGAGCGAGATGAGAATGGGTGAATCTTTGATAATATAATAAAATTCTGACCATCAAGGCAGCGCCAGTTTCGAAGAATAAGCCGTTTGCGTGAGGCTTGCCTAGGCAAGCTGTCAGCTCAGCCTGAAGACTTCTGGAAGGAAATATAACAAGGCTTGATCCAGAAAGTTTGGATTCAATATAATTTATTCAATCCGCATGAAGGCGCTCCCAGAAATATTAAAACTAATAATTGAAGTCTGCCTTAGTACTTGGTGATGAAAAAAAAAACTATTATTTTGCAGATTGGGACCGGGCTCGGACCAGAGGAGGAGGAACACTAGTGAAACTGGTGTGTTCTCTGGTCCATGGAATCGAAGTTCGGGTTTGGGGCCAAAGGGGAGTTACGTCAGTTCGGCGGAGTTGGGCTCAGGCCGTCAAATAACGTCACACAATTAAAAGAGTTTTGTTACTCATAGTTTGAAGCACTCGTGTTGCACAAGTCGCACTGTGGCACCTGAAAGCAATATGGAAAGTTCTGATAATTAATTAGGGGAAATGTCTGTTCTGTGAAAGGGCAGAGTTGATTATCTCCCAGTTTTCACGGCCAAGACTTCATAGGTATAGTATTTGTATTCTCGACCTTGAGAAGGGATGTAACATGATTTGGTTGACTTGGTAACCTGGAAACACAAAAATTGTGAGTTACTACTCAAGTTATCTTCCAGATTTGAATACATTTTACACAAGCAGCAAAATGATTTCGTTAAGATCAGGAATTTTCAACAGCAACGGGTTCAGCTGTTATGGAGTTTCAACAGCACACGCCCATAACGGGTTATTGAGTCACATAAGCCTATTTGAGAGCAGGTTGCTGAATGCTCTCCAAGTCTCTCCTTTCAGGCCAAAATACGATTTCTTGGCGTTTTAGAGTTGGGCATAAGTATGGGAATGTATAGGAATCCTATAGGAAATCGTTAGTATCATATAGGTTTCCCAGGAGATCCTATAAGATCCCATGGAATTCTATGGGTTACCATTAGGATCTTACAAGATACGTACAGGTATAGGATCGAATAGAATGCCCATGAGATCCTATAGGTTCGTCTAGGTATCCTATATGCTTTCCATTTAAAAAATATTTAGGATTCCTATCCGTCCTTTTCGTAAGATAGGTCACCGACCGTTATTAAATGTTGTTTAGCACTGAAGGTAAAGCAGGAGTTAAGGAGCGTTGAAAAGGAAAGGGTTGGAGAACTAGGTAGAATAATACTTTTTGGAGCTCCATTGAATATTGGGTGACATTGCTACTCTGAAATGGGTGAAACATTGGTTTTTCAAAACGAAAGGTGTTGAACATGTAACAAGAGCCTAAGGGTATTTCCGGCCGTTTAGCAAAAAATGAGTGCAAACATCTCTATCCGGTGTTGTGGGAGCAACGAAAATGTGCGGTTTGGAGTTAGTAATTCAGCTTGACATAGTGCATTCTCCCATAGAGCTAAGTTTCTATATGGTACCCAGACATCCACGTCCCTGTATCAATAGAATTTCAATTGTCAAAGCATTAGGAAGCACTACTAATCAGGTGTATCGACACAGATGAGGAGTTTCCAGACGAGGTGTTTGAATGGCTGAACCAACCTAATTCTCTTCGTGTTGCAGATTTACGCACCTTGTCTAAACGAACAACGTTTGTGCTAGTGGTCATGGACTATGCGAAGAAGTTATGATTTCACTTCCATTGGATACATATTTCTCGATTCATTCACGTGTCCACCAGTTTAAGATGAACCCCCCACTTACAGTGAAGGTTTCCTTTTTGTTGCTTTCCTTGGACATGGCTAAGGGGAAAAAAGGACTTCCAATCGTACATTATGATTAGGGCTGTCACGATAGATCGATGCATCGATACCACTATCGATAGTTGGATATATCGATAGTTTTTTCGACTATCGCGATGCATCGACAAAGTATTTTAAAGGGGAAATGTCCCATTGGATTGAGGCGAGTACAGTACAATTCAGTCCGTCCGGGCGGGGAAAGGAAGAAGCGGCGTGACGCGCAGGGGCTTGCGATTTCTTATCACAATCAAATTTCGGAAATGCTAGGACTGACTATAAGAAAGACGGGAAGGGAAAAAAAAGTCGGATCGAAGACAGGAAGTGGGAAAGGCGAGGGGTGAAGACCGAGACTTTTTTTTCTTCTGTTTCTGTCTTCGGTTCTATCTCATCAGGTGCATGCTGCGGAAGTGGACTGTTCTTATACTCCCTTGATTTCGAAACCTACATTGGTTAATCCCCTCTCTATATTCCTGTCTATCACTTTAGTATGCGGGCTTAACTTTCTTAATTTTTAACTTGTCTTGGGGCATTTTTCTCTACTTAAGGTGAACTCAAAGTGAAATTTTTACATGGACGTTGCTTATTCTAGGGCCGATGTTTCGGCAACCGCCGGTATGGCACCATCAGCAGGTTTCCTATCTGGTGGTGCCGATGTCTAAAGACATTGTAGAACGAAGAAAAAGAGGGAAAAAAATGATGTGAACGGGGCTTGGCAGCTGATTCTCAACGGCAATAGAAGAAAATTAGGAAAACTGTCCTGATGCATTCATCGACGAATGGATGTCATCTTCGATAGTTGGAGGCATGGTAGGTTTCATTAGTCTTTGCGAAGGTCACACATTCCCCCTGCACCCCCGATCACAAGCGTGAGATAATGGAAGCCGGATAGAGGTCCGCGCTCCGATCGCGGCGAGAAAAGATGGAATCCCCCGGCCCCCCCCCCCCGATGCATCGATACACAATCGATAGTTCAGGCCGATGCATCGATGTTTTGAAAACTGCTATCGTGACAGCCCTAATTATGATATACGAGGGTCACTCAATAAGTTATCTACCTGAAACTCCGATCGCGGCGAGAAAAGATGGAATCCTCTGCCCCCCCCCCCCGCCCCCGATGCATCGATACACTATCGATAGTTCAGGCCGATGCATATATGTTTTGAAAACTGCTATCGTGACAGCCCTAGTTAAAACCCTTCCAAAAGCAGCTCGACAATTCGACGGCATGCAAATCCGCGAAAGAGACACAGTCGCGGCGGACACGGTCGCGCCCGAGTTTGCAGGCCGCGGGCAGCCACTCGCTCCGAGAACAAAGGGGGAACCGTTCGAGTTTGTCAAGATTAGTTCTTTGGACGCTGGACCCACTCCTCCGTCATTTGAAGGAGAAAACGGACCTTAAAGAGAAGATTGCATGAAACACTTTACGGTGTGTTAAAATTCCCATTCATTTTTTCATATTGGGTAATTAAATCGGCGCTCGGTTTCGGCTCCTTCCGTTCCCCTTAGGCTTAAACTTTTTATTCGTACGTGCTTTTCGCCACATCAGATGACATTTTTAAAATAATTTATTTAAAACAAATAGTGAATCGGTGACTCGAGGGAGATCCAAGAAATTCGCAACGACGGATGGAGCATCATACGGTTGGACGAAGACGTGGCGAGTCCTTTTTTTTTCTGTCAGAAAGATTCTCGCCGAAGAAGGGCTATTCGATTTTACCAGTAAAATGATTTTTTTTTTCCTCTTTCGAAGGTTCGACACCCACGAGATGCCCTCGGCGAGACTCGCAATTTAACCGTTGCATTCGGATCGATCGCCATTCGAGAAGAATATGACTCCTTCGGCAGATCCCGAAGCATCGCCGCCCGCATCGACGGGCCGAAGGAGAAGATTCCCACCGCGAGCACACGGTGAGAACGGATGAAAAAGAGATCGGCGACTCCTTCGCGGGAATCCCAAGGCCGTCTTGATCGACCCGATAATAAAAAAACTGCCCTCGGACGCATGCAGTGGATGAGCCGATCGACAGAGATGGGCGCGTCTGATCGCGAGGCCCCTATATTTTACACCGTCGAGCCTCCACGGGGCGAAGCGAAGAGGCGACCGAGGAAGTCGACCAGACCCGCGAAAGACCCGGCGACGATTCGAGCTGTCGACGACGTTACCTGTCTCGCGTCGGGTTCGTGCGGTCCGTCCCACGTCGAGGCCAGATCGCCTATGGAGATCGACTGCACGATGAACCGACGAACGAACATGATCTTCGTGACCCCGGGACGAGACGGCGACTCGGAGAGTGAATCGGAACGAGCGCAAGAAGGAAAACATTTCCACGGTTCATATTCTTTCCTGTCCTGCTGGCCGTTATTATCATTAAATCATATTATATTAATAAATTATATCATTCTACATCTGACACGAGTCTTCCATCGTTTCTCCCAATATCTCACTGCGCACCAGAACGTATTGCAATCTCAAATGCGAACCACCTGGGGCCCATTCCACAGAAGATTTACAAGCTGCAAGTTACAAGTCTATCACTTGTAGAATCAAGTTCCTGTTCCACGAAAGAAAATTGTACAAGGAAGATTTACAAGTTCATCCATTTACGAGCGAATTGAGTTTGGGAAAATGGATTCTGTTCCACAGAGCCAGATGTTTTACAAGTAGACGTAGCTCTAATTCCTACAAGACTTTCAAGCTCGGTAAATGTATTTTCTGCACTCCTGTGCCTAGCGCAATCGATTTTCCTGTTGGGCTCATTGCCGGCTAAAGAAGGATCATGGCAACTTTCATTGGAGACCTCTACGATAGAATTAACCTTGAATGTAAGTGTGGACTCTGGTGTAGTGCCAAGGGACTCGAACAGCGTCTCCACTTTGTTGGGCATATTCGATTGCACCCTATCTGGAATATGTTGGCTCTGACCTTCAGGCCAAGACATGGCATATTCGATTCTGCATATCCAGCTCCTTGTTATATGAGATATCCATACGCTTTCATTGATGAAACCTCTTTGGGCATCATTCCATAAGTGCTACTCGATAGAGAACTCTGGACTGCACTCAGAACTTGTGATATGAGTTACAAGTGCCTTGTAATTTTCGATTTTACAAGCACTAGCGCAAACTCCGTGGGACAGAAAATACAAATACTTGTAAATACAGCCACTCCGCTTGCGATTTGTAGCTTGTAAATGTTTTGTGGAATAGGCCCCTTGATGGCTTCTCGGGTCACGATGGGAGAGCACTGCACAGGTCTGACAGCGAAACGCGATAGGAACAGGGCAGGTGGGCGGCATTTTACCTCCTTCGCCCTCCATGAAAAGGACAGAGTCGCCCCTGGGGTTCCGGGTTGGCCGATCATCATTCGCGCTTCCCGCCGTGAGTGCTTGGCGGTACCGCGTTGGTCCGACAACGCGCGATTCGAACGGGTGCGCTATGTATGCCCCAGAGGTATGATATAAAAAATGCTCAAAGTTCCATCTTATGACCATTTTTCAGAGATGCATAAGGCATTTCCGAACATATTTTGATTGCTCTCAGATTGCCACTAGATCCACAGTCCAACACTTGAAATCATGGATCAAACTTCTGAGAGCTACACAGGACAGGTTTTTTTTCCACACGTTTTGTCTTTCGTAGCTTTGTTTCATCTCCTAAGTAAAATGAATAAATACAGAAACACATTGGTTGAATTCAGAAAACAGTACTATTGACAGGAAATGGCACCAACACAGAACATAGGCAAAAAGTATGGCATACAATGGCAATATTTGGAGAATGATTTGATGACATCAATGTGGCTGTAAGCTGTGAACCTGAATGCACGTTCAAACTAACCATCAGACTTTGTGATTGGTAATGTGCTTCAATTTGTGTTCTCAAAATAGAATATATCATTTAAAAAAACTATGGAAACCATAAGAACTGAAAAGCTCTGGCATTTTCACAGCTGGCGGGAATGTTTCACACAGTTGGTTGAACTCAAGACTTCTGTGTGGTTTTGTCTGGTAATATTATTCTTTTTGACTGCTGAAGATGTCATGTGTCAAGTACACTACAGTATTTCATAGCACACCCTTTCTTGCTTTAAGAAGACAAGTGCTTCTCCCAATGTACACTGGCTCACTCCATTCGTTAATTCCACCCTGCAAGGCCCCAGAAGGGATTGACCCATTGGATCCCGGAAGCCAGACTAACTTCTCTTGCTCATCACTCACAAGAACCTATTACCCGTACAGGAAAAACAATGAAAAGGGAACCAGTGAAAAACTAAGGAAGGAGAAATCGTCATTATACAGATGCGGAATCAAAACATCCCAAAGTTGATCTGGACATATATAATGGTTATAAATATAAAGAGTGAATCTGATGCGGTGGTGGTCAGTGAGATCAAGACTGAAGTTTATAATAAGTCAGGGGAGAGGGGTAAGGAGCAAATAGAGGGTCTCAAACTAGCAAAGTTGCCTTGAAAATTTTTTTTTTTTTTAGAATATCAGGATCATTGATTGTCAATGTAACGAATTTTAAATGAGAAAAATAAACAAAATCCAGAGAGCTCAAGTCACCAAATTTTCTGCGCACTGGGCGAAGTTCTGTGGAATTGTTTCGGGAAAATAAAAAATGCAGCACAGCATTAGCCCGAACAAGTAAACTCATCCCTGAAGAAAATGCAGGATAACTAAAGGAGAGGTATGGCCACATTTAGAAAGCATGAGACTGAACATACCTGATCTAGCTCATACGTCATATGAACTTTCCCAATTGTTCAGCGTCAGTGACGCAGTTATATTTATAAATGACCCTGTACGCGTACTTGCAGCGAGCGAAGGCGAGCAACTAGTTCTTTCCTTAGATTGACCGAAGAGAAATGTTTTACATAAGGATCGTATGTTTCGACGGTATAAATGTAGCGTTTCCATTGGAAATGTCTATGCATTGGCAAAATGCAAATCCATACTATATTACAATACGCTAAGGCGTTTCTTGTGCTGTTGTCACAGATCCAGTCCTTTTGAATTTTTTCACCAATTCACGAATTGCTTTGTAGGTCTAGGCTTTTGACATTTTCTTGTGAAATTGTCTCTAATCTCACATTTCATTCCTCTGATGCAACAAGTTACTACCATAACACGTTCCCGTACATTCATCATCAATGATTTGTATCTGAAATTTGAAAGACTGAAAAGTTAAAAATAGTTCAGACAGTAATTAATGATTGAATATTGCATAGAAATAAACGTGTAATCATATCATTGAGCCATTTATTTAAAATTCAGTTTATTTCAACAAAATCGATAGGGACCTTTGGGACACCCTGTACAGTATATTCCTTGTCGCAGCCCAACTCACTTGATAATGACTCTTGGCATATTCCTTTCCCCCATACGAAACATAGGTGGTACGGTGGGAGGGAACCAACTTCCCAGGTAGGACATCATCTCCATGTGGTGCTCTCGCGACATAGTGAGTTTCTGCTTCAAACCCGCAAGCAACAGCTCCGACGCCCTGGAGTGGTAGCCCCCGAGGGTGGGTCAAGTGATAAAGGTCTGAACGAGGACTTAAGGTGTACTTGTCATAAATGAATACGAATTTACAGTTAAAGTAGTAGCAGAATAAAAATAACTACTATTTTGCCAGACATTCAGTTAAGCTTCAGTCATTTTTTAAGCGAAAATTCCGGTCTGTTGTCAATTTTGTCACCTTCCCCTTCATCATCAATTTTATACCTGTTAGTCATTTGGTCACGAGTTTCTATTTCGCATCCTCGTCTTCATCATCGATGGAATTCACAAGATACAGAAGGATTAATTGACCTGGTGTCTAAAGGATTTCAAAGTGTCGGGAATCGCAGAATGAAAATGAAAAGCATATATGCTATCCATGGGTGCTGTAAAAAATTATGCTGCTGGGATCTATTACCTCGCCTCGTTTTTCTGAGACCTCTCCACTTTTACATGAGGCCATAAACTGCGTCTAATGGCCAGAATAATAAAGATAGTAGATGCAAGCAGCTGAAAGTGTGTTCATGCAGTAGGCGGCGCATTGCGCGTCGCGAGAGAATGCGAAGTTCCGTCATTCGTGTCAGCTTCCAGGTCAATTGGATACTTATGGGAATCGAGGGATGCCAAGGTCGTTAGTGTGGACAAGTCTCCTGCATGCCGACTGAGAAGCTCAAAAAAGTCACTCAATCTAAAGAGACCGGCGAGAAAGAAGTCCGTAGCACTCGGGAAGGCTGACCGAAAACAACGCGAATCTTAGTCACGAGAAGCTCGGTAGGCCACCTGCCGAACTCAGCTCTGTTGTTCTGGATCGTAAATCATATAAAATGATGAACCTGCTCAAAACGTGCAACATTACGTTGGGATATGCGTTGCGAAACGGACTCCACCCATCATGAGCGTCTGTTTCCTAGTGTCTCAATGACCAATGGACCGGTGTAAAGTAAGAAGAGACAAGACCTGCGAGTTCCCACGTCACGAACACAGAAAATTATTTTGGAGGTGGATCCTGCCAAAAATTACACTTACACACAAATTATCAAACCACAAAGAGTACCTATCCATTTTCTTTTTGACATGGGGCATGACAGAAACCCCACAAAACGTGAGGTCAGGGGACAATATTCCCCTTCGTTAATCAGGAAGACATTGACTTTTCGCCCTCATGAAAGGATAATAGGATAAATTTACCTGGCGTTTGCAGATTGGAATCAACAGAGCGCGCTTCTTCCAGCCACACTCAATTTTTTCTAAATAAGAACCATGTGTTACCGCAGAGAGTCAAATAATGAAAATGAAAAGCATATGGACCTGCCGTGGATCCTGTAAAGATTCCACTGTTGGGATCCATTGCCCTCGCCTTTGTTGACTTCGGTTCCGCTGTAATGAAGTACGCTACCCTCTTCCTAATGTTGCAAAGGAATTGTAATGATCTCCTTACCTGCAATATAGGCACCAGTTTCCACCTGAAACTTCGGGTCGGTCTCCTCCAAATCCATCCTACACATAACAACATTCAAGCGGTTCTTGGTGCTGATTAGGTAGTAACCAGGATGAGCGTTGCCAGCTTGGCGAAGAGATGAACAGGATTGTGTTGGATATTCCAGAGGCGTAATCTTGCCATGGAGAAAACCCGCCCCTGCAATACGGGCACTGGTCTCCAGCTGAAACTTTGGGTCGGTCTCCTCCAAATCCATCCTACACATAACAACATCCAAGCGACCTTTCTTTGGGTTGATCAAGTAATAACCAGGATGAGTGTTTCCAGCTAGGCGAAGAGATGAACAGGATTCTGCTGGATTGTCCGGGGGCGGAGTCTTGCCCTTGCAAGCCAATCCACCCAATGTGTAATTCGCTTTCTGAGCCTCAAATTGTTGTCCCCCGAAACGCAACTTAGTTATGGGTAATGCTGTTTCATTCGTTATCGCTCCTGAGTCTGATACCCATTGGGGGAATTCCGCATCGCAATTGCAAGGGAGGTTGAAGTCACTGCAGTTGCCAACGATACCGCAGTTGCATATGTGTTGTCCTGCTTTTGACCCGTCCCAGTAGTACTGAGGTTCGCCGTGACGGTCGACCCACCAGGCATAATTTATGTTGCCAGTTGTGAGGGCCGTACTCAAACAGTCGTACTGAAAAGAGATACAGTGCTCAATGTGAAACGCCGGCATCTATACAATGTGGAATGGTTTATCAGGCATCAGTGACCGGAATAGCAGGCATGCTCACTTGAAAATTGAACATCTCTCAACAAAAAGAAAACAGACGAACTCAAATGGTTGTTACTGGATGTTACCTACACATTCAATCTAGGCGTAACCATTTTGTGGCAACATCGTGAAATGTATTCGGCCAAAATTTGAGACTAAAGGTCATCCTGGCGTCCTTTCACTTCATGATACTTCTGTAATAATCGCAATTCGAATTCAAAATTCAGGGCACGACTTTCCGATTATGTCTGACCTCAACTATTACAGAAAATTCATCATTACTTTTTATTCATCTTCTATTCACTGAACAGTAAATATATCTTTTTTGTAATACGGCTGTTCAGCGTGAAATGTTTTGACGAATAATGAATCACATGTTCCAGAAAATTTCCTAATGGTAACCTTTGCTTTACGATAATGCACATGAAGAAACTATAGGGAGATAAAAATCGAGCCCCCTGGAGCCCGCTGCATATTTGTTGTAAGGGAGCTCAAGAAAAGGCCTTGGAGCCGGTTGCTGACTCTCCCAGGTCACGCCCGGAGCCATGGTTTGAGGTCAAAGGTCACGATTGACATGCCTCTCTTTGAAAATCTGTGTCTCCCAAACCCTTGGTCGCAGAAACGTTAAATTTGCGCATTTCTCCTTGGGACATACCACGCTAAATGAAAAAAATATCCATTTATGCAACTCTCCTTATCGAGACGCCATAAAAAAGAAATTTTCCGTTTTCGGATTTTTTTTCGATGCCATTCCTCGTATAACTTCTCGATCGACAAAAGCATGCTACACTTTTTGGAGGCTATCCTGCTCCATCTTTCGGCGGAGTTGCGCAAAGTTTCCTCAAGCGACCTTTCTCAAAGTTCGATGATCCATGCGGAAAATGCCTATTTTTTGGAAGTGTCTTGAGGTTTACGGTCATTGCTGGAAAACGAGGCGGAAATTCAAAATTTAATTTTTGATAGATCTCTTAAGAAGTCTCTTAACAAGTTTCGTGTGAATTTGCATGAGAATCCGTTCCTTCTCGGAGCCTATCGCTTTTTGCTGTAGCCTATTTTGAAAATGGAGGCCATTTCTGTCATACCGGGTCGATTTGCTCTGTTCATCGGTCGCAAATATTGGCTTTTTTGTGCCTATCGCATAGAGGGATGTTTCAGGGATCAAATGACTCCAATATTGCTTACCTTCTCTTAGGGGGTAGAGAACGTGTGGCTTGAATTTCCGATTTGCTTGAAATCTTGAACACTCGCTCGCAGTTCTTACTGAACCTCCTTCCCGAGTCACACCCACTTGTGCGTGCGCGTGATTGTGTGCGAGTTAGCAGTAGGAGAAGAGGGAGGCCGACGCGACCTCGACTGCCACCTATTTCTAATGATATGTTTATTGTCCCTAGGACGGTTTCTCTTTCTTTTTTTTATCAAATGCTCCGCTTTCGATCCCCCCTCTCTTGTCGCGTCGCCGCTCTTCCCCCCTCCGTCGTCTTTCTCTTGAAGGCAATTTTTATGAAAACATGGATGCGGACAAGCGGATTTTTCCCAATTGTTCCTGAAATTACTATACAATGGGTGATCCTTTTTCCTCTTTCACCACCTTTTCTCTCCTGTCTATGGTAGACCAGGGGCGGATCGAGGGGTGGGGGGGGCCGCCCCTCCCATTAATATTTATTCGGGACAGTGACATAGATATTCAAGTTTTACCCCAGACGAGGAATTAAAAACTGCAGAGAGCTGGGAGTGGTGGAAGAGGGGGGTGGGCTCGCAAGGAAGTGGGGAACCGCCCCCCTAAGAAAAATGTCTATATCCGCCTCTGTGATAGACTTCCCTTCCTGTGCGTGTGAGACGCCAGGCGCCAGCACATCTCTGTTGCGCTATTTCTTTAATAAAAAAAATGGTCCTGCTCACCGCCTTCTTCCCAATCCATCTCTTTCCAACCCGCCCTCCACTTGAAAGAACTCGGCGTTCACAGACCACACTTGAAAATTTCCACACGCGAGGAATCCAACATCTCTAATGAATAGGGATGGTAACGCACCCGGTTTCATCCCTTTCCTCCCAACGAAGAAGTAAAGAATATTGCGAGACCGTCATTCTTCCGGTTTTATTTCCCGACGAAAAATGGGAAAGAAGCAATACTTATTTTTCTCGGGTGGCATTTTTTATTGCATTCATACCAGTACGTAAGAGGGTATTGGTCGACGACTATCACTTCCTGCGAACGCTTTTATAAAATAGGGGCAGCCGTGGAAACGCACCTGTATTTGTAACCCTCCCTCCCCCAACCCCACGTCAGTTGACCTATGACGAAAAAGATTTTCAAGGTCTGACTTTTTGAAACCTTTATTTTTCAGGAAATTTTTTATCTTTCGCTTTCATTACATCTGTCTTTCTCCTTCATTTTTCATCTTCATAAAAAATAACACTTCTCCCATTTTTTGGTGACGAAAACAGCGATAAACCCAGGTCGAAGTCCATTGCTCTCGTGAAGACTTTTTACAGCTCGGCGAAAAAAATGGATCGAGCATGAAGTACCTCGCATACTAAATTTAAAGGAGGGGTTACCGGAGTTTTCGTCGCAGCCAAATTCGTCGCGAACAAAACGTCCCATGCACTTTAGATCATTGCACTATTTCGTCGCAGGCAAAGGTAGTCGCACTTTCCTTGTCACGAGGGCAAATCTTTCAAATCTCCAACGATTCCAATGAAGTAAGAATGTAAGAAAACTTCATTGAAATTTCCTTCGAAATTTCAAAGCAGATTTCCCATATACGAAACTTGAAGATGCAGATGAAAGGGGGACCAGACCCATAGAGAGCATTACTTGGTAAGTTTATCCTGGGAACGGAGTCGGAGACCAAAGGGGGGTTACGAGATATGGAAAGGGCTAGGTAGAAAGGGAGGAGGGAAGTAAATCAATTTCTTTGACGCGCGTTCAGACCGGATGAGTGGGAATGTGAATGCTTGCGCCTGGGAACGATGCGAGGTAGACTTGGTTGAAAACCCACTGTACTTCCGTTTACCTTGTCGTCTGCTGACCAATTTGAGGCACAATAACAGAAATAAATCGCACTGTTCGGAAACCGTTTCACCTAGAAAGACGATTCATTATAGGTGTCATCTGAAATTGTGGGTTAAACCGTAGAGGAAAGCAGCTCGTGGTCGTTGGCGAGGAAGAAAGCATGGAGGAGAAATGCGGCCGATTGCATTCATGATTTCGACACGTTCTTAGTCAAATCGTTACTGTTCTGAGGATAATCAACAAATTCGCTCATGATTCGCCAGAGCCATTTTTCACTTTCGTCTCAATCAAAAGGTATTCTAAAGTCGCATGGATCATCTCTGTTGTCGCTTATTATGAGTCCTTTGACGATAAAGGCTTAAGGACGATCTTAAGAAATACATAATTATACTCGAGAACCAGAAACCGGAAACTTCAGTCAAAATCCCACCTTAAAACTTGTCTCTTGATAGGCTAAATGCAGCTTTATTCCAGGGAAAATACATGATATTTCCTGGAAATAAAGCAGCATATTTCGATAGTTCTCTGTTCAAAAATCCACCCTGAAGCTTTATTCCTCGTTTGAAATTCGATCGCTTCGTCGATTTTTCGATTTAGTTTTTTTTTTCGTTTTAATGGGGCAAACTGTTTCCGAGTTGTAATTGTTTTGATTTGACCCGTCAAATGGCTATCAAACCGCAAGTTTAGCAAGGACTTATGACTAATTATACCGAGAACAAGTCTCGCACAGGAGTAGACGACGCTAACGCGTCCTGTTTGGCTGTTGAGTTCAGGAAAATGCCACGTGCTCCCATACTCAACAATGGACCGAGGAGGGCTGCCTCGCTTCTCTCTCGTTAACTTCGAAAACGTTTCGGTTTACGAAAAATTCTGCCTAAGCAAGATTTGCGGTCCAGAGTCTGCCCTTGCCAGAGGTATACTTTTCTATTTCTGACAATATCTAAGTGAGATAAATGTTCGCAAAGGATAAAGCCTCTATAACAGGGGTGCCCAAAGAGCGGCCCGCGGGCCGCATCCAGCACAAAAAGTGCCTTAGGGAACATCCACTTTGGGCACCCCTGCTCTATAATGTACCTCCTTTCCATCAGACGCCATCCTTCTCCCCCCTACATCTCGACATTTCGTTTGACGAAAAATCACATTCTGGCAATATTTTATCGGGTCTAAGGTGGGATTGGTTTTTCCTGGCAGTAGTTAGAGTGGAGAGGGCTCTCCAGTCCGTTGCAAGGCAGAGATTTTGTAGAGATTTTACCGAGCAGAATTCTTTGAAGGAAAAGTCTTTTAGTTTGGAGCTTAGAATCCATTCTACTCTATGGTATATGTTTCAAGGGGGGGCTAAGTTGACAAACTCTCCTTTGCGAACATCATCTACACGATTTATCATAATTAGGAAAAACAGTAATCTCATAAAAATCGTTACCATTGAAGTCTTACATTCGGTACCGCCTGCAGAATTATTATTATCGACAATACACATGTCACAGAAATCCTTCATTCTCCTTAGCGTAGGAAGTGCGGCGGCTCTTTTTTTGACAGAGGAAGGGTCAGCGCCAGGAGCCAGTGAGACTGGCGAGGAGATGAAAAGCATAGGCGATGGGGAAGTGCATGCATGCGACAGGGTGTCAGGGCAGGCTAAAAACATGGGAGAGTCAAGAGGGCGGTCCAACAAGGAAGAGCTGCGAGCGAGTGTTCAAAATGTCATGCAAATCGGAAATTAAAGACCCACGTTCTCTATCCACTAAGAGAAGAAAGGCAATATTGGAGCCATTTGATCCCTGAAACATCCCTCTATGCGATAGGTACCAAATACCCAATATTTGCGACCGATGAATCTTGATTGATCTAGTATTAATATAACAGAAATGGCCTCCAATTTAAAAATAGGCCACAGCAAAAAGCGATAGGCTCCGAGAAAAAGGAACGGATTCTCATGGAAATCCACACGAAGCCTGTTGAGAGACTTCTTCAGATATCTATTAAAAAGGAATTTTTGAATTTCGGCCTCGATTTCCAGCAATGTCCGTCAACCTCGTCACTTCCAAAAATAGGCATTTTCGCGTGGATCATCGAACTTTGAGAGGGGACGGTTGAGGAAACTATGCGTAACTCCACCGAAAGAGCAGGATAGTCTCCAAAAAGTGTAGCATGCTCTTGTCGATAGAGAATTTCTATCAGGAATGAGAGCGAAAAAAAAGAATCTGAAAATGGAAAATTTTTTTTTTTTATGGCACCATGGCGTCTCGATAACGAGAGCCACGTGAACGCATTTATTTTTTTTTCATTTAGGATGGTATGTTCCAAGGAGAAATACATAAATTTGACGTTTCTGTGACCAAGGGTTTGGGAGATACGGATTTTCAGAGAGGCATGTCAATCGTGACCTTTGACCTCAAACGATGGCCCCGGGCGTGACCTGAGAGAGACAGCAACCGGTTCCAATGCCCTTTCTTGAGGTCCCCAACAACAAATACTGTATGAAGCGTAATTTCTATCCAGGGGTTGGATTTGTATCTTCCCATAGTACGTTAAAATTCCAAAGCCCTTAGACAAGATCTACTCACTCTCATATGCTGCTCGCACGACTTTGATTGCTCGATCAATGCCACCATCTGTTTCATAGTTGCACCATACCTTATGCTTCGACTGTAGCATCCAGGATTAGCACAACGATCTATCACAGTGTTTCCCATCGAATCATGGAGGACAATCGTGGATACTGGATCTAGAAAAATAATAGAGAGAGCATGAGCCGGAACAAATTGACCATTACTACTTAAGTATATGTACGACCGACGAATAAATTATTTCACCAACCTGTCTCCATGTCACAGAGCACTTTGATGGGTGCCTCGCCGATCAACACCCCGTCAGGATCCACGAAATATTCTCCTGTCCGTGTCACCCCTAGGTCTGCTAAGGTCTGACACGTTCGGGGAGCTGAGATAAAAGTATCATACTCCAGCGGTTCTCGGTTGAAAGAAGATATTTGCTTCTGTTAAAGGGCTTTATAAGTAAAGTTAGTACCTTTAAAGCTTTTCGTTCAGAAATCGCAGTTTAGGTAAGGACATATCACTGACTGAAATTTGCGATCGGCTCAAGTGCTACCGTCACCCCTGTCTACGCTGTTCACTATGAGCAGGCATATTACTCGTTCTAAGGTGGTGTTAGGGATCAAATAAGCATCCTGTAAGGAGCAGCACACATTAACGGAGTTCTTGCCTGTAGAAGGCAAAATATAAGAGTTACAGCAGAATGCCCTCTCTATTCGAGAACGGTGTTACAAGAAGACGCGAGTTTGACTCTTGGCTATATATCTGCGAAGCACGTGACAGTGATCTACGTTAACTGGCCAAAGGGTCCCAGGGCGCTCATTATGGAAAATGTTGAACTGGTTGTCTTTAAGCACTCGAACCTGCCTCGCACGATCTTGTGTCCCAATCGTATGCACTTCAAAGGAAGATACGTCATCCCAGTGCAAGAGCCACTGTAATCGAAGTCATCAGTATGTTGTGGAGTCATGTGTATTTAGGAAATTTTAATAGCGTACGATGCCCTTCGCTGAATGCTCCCAAGATCGTCAGTGCCATCTTTGAAGAACAACTGCGCGCAATGAACTGGTGAGACAGTGATGACAATCAATTTCCAGTAAACCAGACATTACAAGCAGTAATGGGTATGCTGCATATACTAAAGCAACAATATCTATGGCATGCACCAAAGTACAGTGGATTCCGCTTTATTGGGACACGTCGGTTCCAGGTCAATATGCCCCAATTGAGCGGCTGCCCCAATAAAGCGAACTTCCTTAATAGTATAGCAAGAAACCCAGACAAGAATGCCCTTCACTTGTGAAAGAAAGAAAATTACGATCAAATATGGCCATAGTTGCTTGGTTCATACCCGAAAAAGCTTCTCCAAAGCATCAATGTCAAGAACACCGTGTCCGCCATCATCCAAACCCAGCTAAATTAAGTAGGGCTGAAGGAAGTCTACCGAGAGCTCTTACGTGGCCTATTACGTGAGTAACCTTAGGCAAAGTCTCTGGCTCCTTGTCTGCGACATTCCCTTAGTAAGACCCCTTGGCAACGATGTCCTCGACTTTATCGTCATCAAAGTCATCGTGTTCGGCGAAGCGTGGTGCTATTTTGTCGATGTTGACGAAGGTCCCTCCGCTAATGACATCAATAATGGTCAGAGCCCCTTCATTGGCTGACGCTGGCACCCTTGGTCCGGAATAAAAGCCAAATCCACAGAAGCAGTTTGCAATGGTCTCTGCTTTAACAATCGGCCAGCTCTTGATCACAAAAGTCACGGTGAAGAGGAGCGAGAGAGTGGGCGGAAAAACCCATCTGGGACCGACGTCATGAGTTCATCTCGACCTTGCCCCAATAAAGTGGATATTCTTCCGGAATATACGGCGAAATTTAAATGCACTTGCATAGAAATGGTTCCGTTCCTGACAAAATATCCCCATAAACCGGCTGCCCCCATTAACCGATGGCCCAATGAAGCGGAATCCACTGTACATATTCTGACTTTCGTCATCAATTCTGATCGAATGGCTTTATCAAGTCTCCACTCACCTATTTGCAGGCTAATAGCCTCCAGATATTGGAGTCTTCCTTCCGTGGTGTTAAGTTGAAGTTTAAGTTTGTCTCTTTCCTGGAGATGTTCCTCCAAGCTAGACATTAGTTTTTCCTGGTCTTTTCTCATGTTCTCGTAGTCAGCATTCAGCTTCACAGTAGCCTTCCTCAAGTTCTCAAAGTCATACTTTATTTTCTTGTATTCGTCCCTGAGGCTTTCCTTGTCATTCCGCAAGAGTTCATTTTCAGACTTCAGTTGCTGGATTTGTTCTTGTGTTTTTGTCCGCAGATCTAAAATCATTTCTTCCAAGTTGCCTCCAACATTTTCCCGTCCACGGATAGGACTGCTTTCGATTGCCTGGGAAAACGAAGAAAGACTAGATACGAGACTACATTTTTATTACAATGGCTTCCTGTTAAAATCCATGAATAATTACTTACTTCGCGAAAGAAATTCGCAATCCTCAGCAGCCAAAAACCATTTCTTCAATGTCTCGAAAACATAAGAGCCAGAAAAAAACCCTAAAAGGTATTAAAATTAAACCTTGAATTTTCCCAATTCTTCCTTGAAACCATCCACCCTTCGTTTATTTGGAATATCGTAGATGCCCTTCTTCACGGAAATCCACATGCTGGAGACGAATATCCACATTTTTTCAAATGCGCGGAGTTCGGGAACGGACGAGGTTTAACTTACATTTCCAGGCACGTACTTGGTAAGAAGGTTCATTGCAAACAACAAGAGACATGGAATTCCCCTCATATTGATGCACTGCTACCTCGACTGGTTTCCAGGCCTGAAATGGAGACGACAATTATACAAGTTGAGACAATCATGTTGAGATTCGCTGCTCCGCTGTGTTTCCACATTTACGTTTTACCCCAATCTTACCTGATAAAAATTCGGATATAAATATGTACATAAAGTAAATATAAGAAGCAAATGTAAAAGTGTTTAACCCCTTGAGCACACAGGAAGCACCCGTATGAGTCATGGGCCAGGTCTATCCCTGATAATCATTCTATATTCCTATATTCATGTCTTGAAACTAATTCCTATGGTGCAAGGCAAGGGGAAAAAAACCGGTCGGACGGGTCTGCCGCCGATCAGGGTCACATCTGCATCACTCTCCCTCTTCATTCTGTCCTTGGTCTGGAAATTCTTTTTGTACATCCATTTCCTAATGTTGGATCCAGTATAATCACCCCTGACCAAATATGAGTTTTTTTGCAACATTATCTTTCCCATCTCCTCTTCTTGAACGGAGGCTGTGTCGTGCCTCAACGCGAAATTCTCGACGATGTCATAGGTCACCTGGGTACGTGTCGGCCTTAAAATAATTTATAACTAGAGGAAAACGGCACTGCCATTTATTCAGGATGCTTTTAATGAAGAATTGCATGAAAAGATGGGAATGGCAGAGGAAATGGTCCTCAACTGAGTCGAAGTCTCGTGGCAAACATAAACGAGGAATCCTATACTTTAATTCGAAGAGATCAAAAGCTGCGGTGGTGGTGGTCGTGGCTGTCACCCCCACCGCGCGGGCCTAGGATGCAAAGCCATTCTGGGTCATAGGCCAGGCGTACAAGGCTGCGCCTTTCCAAGCCATCATATATACTTTAATTCAAAGAGCCTGAGAGTTGTCGTGGTTGTCACCCCAGCGCGCGAGGCCTACGTGACTATGTCACTTCATGCCATAGGCCAGACCATCCACCCCTCAATGCGCCAAGTCCTTGAGGCTATGCTATTCTAGGCCATAGGCTTGGCCATCCAACGCTTTTAACGCCAGGTCCATTAAGCTATATCAGTCTGAGCCGTAGGCTTCGTACTTATCTGTGTCAAAGTCTAATTTTTTCCGTTAGGTCAGGCGTGGCAGTTCGGGACATCGCTTCCATGCAATAGTTTTCTGTTTGCGTTTTATGTCGGCCAATTTGAGTTTTCATGATTGATGAAATCAAATTAATTACGTATTTTGTTTCATACGTCGCGCAAACGGGCCGCTCCTCCAACAAATATTGTAGCGATTTTTGCGAGGTGAGGTTGAACGTGTAAAAAAATGTCGAAAGAGGTCCCACAGGACGACGATGAGGCAGTCGCTGCAGATAATAAACGATTGGTGCTGGCGCGGAAACAATGTTTGCCACTGCCGTTGCGGTGCGAAGTGCCTAAATCGATGCTTTAGGAGGTTCTAGCCATAATGGCTAGAATGACTGATGAACAGTACCCAGTTGCACGTAGGGAGCGTAAGGTTGAACAGCAAGAGGCAGCGAATGCTGAGCTCAGTATTTTTCAGGAATTAGTCGCTAGCAGCGTGCCGCACACGCACTATATTCCCTCTATACCGTCGAACAAGTCCTTCGAAATAGTCCGTACTGTTTCAGAATACTTGATGTCTGTACCATACGCTATCGCTAATTGCCCACGAGCTAACAGGTGATGCAAGAGTATTGAATATGCTAGGAAGACGAAATCAGCAAAGCTGTCGTAAGTCTCATGAAAACGTGTTAAATCGCAATGTCAATTGCGGCAATCAGCTGGAATATCATGATGATTTTTAGGAACAGAAGGTCCCTGTCTACTGTAATCTATATGTGTATAAATGTAATGAAGCGGTTCAGTTCCGAATGAGTAATGCAATTAATAGAGTATTGTCAAGGAGACGCTATGCTCACAATATACGATTCAAATTTCTACCTATTAAACGGCCAGCGTAACGGGTGCAGGCCGATATTCTAACACTGTAATTCGAAGAGGTCAAAAGTTGTGGTAGTCGTGGCTGTCACCCCCACGTGCGGGCCTACGATGCAATGCCATTCTGGGACAAAGGCCAGGCCTACAAGGGTGCGCCTTTCCAAGCCATCACATACTTTAATTCAAAGAGCCCGAGAGTTGTGGTGATTGTCATCCCGACGCGCGAGGCCTACGGGACTGTCATTTCATTACATAGGCTAGGCCATGGGGCTATGCTATACTATGTCAAAGGGCTATGCTTATGGGGCTATGCTTATGTCATGGGGCTATGCTTATGCTATACTATGTCAAAGGCTTGGCCATTGAACGCACTTAGCGCCAGGTCCATCGGGCAATATCAATCTGAGCCATAGACTGCATACTTAGTAACACCCTTTGCTTGACACAACTAAATGAAGACGTGTCACGTTTTCACTGATCGACTGGAAGTTCACCAAAAGCTGCGGTGGTGGTGGTCGTCGCTGTCACCCCCACCGCGCGGGCCTACGATGCAATGCCATTCTGGGTCATAGGCCAGGCCATCCAAGTCCTAAAGCGCCAGGCTTACAAGGCCACACCTTTCCAGGCCATCTTATACTTTAATTCGAAGAGCCCGAGAGTTCGCGCGAGGTCACCAACACTTCAGGCCATGGGCTAGGCCATCCACCCCTCATAAGCGCAGGTTCTTGAGGCTATGCTATTATAGATCATAGGCTTGGCCATCCAACGATTTTAGCGCCAGGTCTATTGAGCTATATCAGTGTCAGCCAAAGGCTTCATACGTAGCTGTGTCAATCAAAGGGTCGTAATAACTAAATGCGTGTCACGTTTTCAATGATCGGCTGCAAGTTCCTAATATGAATACATTCTTTGCTGAGGTGTTCTTTTCTGTATTTAATTGTTTTCCGTTAGGTCAGGCGTGGATGTTCGGGACATCGCTTCCATGCAATATTTTTGTTTGCGTTTCATGTCATGGCCAATTTTATTGAGTTCTCATGATGAAATCAAAATAATTACATAAGTTCTTTGTTTCATACGTCGCGCAAACGGGCCGCTCCTCCCATCAAAATGGTGGCGATTTTTGCGAGGTGACGTTCAACGTGA
Source organism: Darwinula stevensoni (assembly GCA_905338385.1). Taxonomy (NCBI): domain Eukaryota; kingdom Metazoa; phylum Arthropoda; class Ostracoda; order Podocopida; family Darwinulidae; genus Darwinula; species Darwinula stevensoni. Next base: position 33,765 of record CAJPEV010001061.1, read on the forward strand.
AAAAAAATGCTGAGATTCAACAGGACGGCGATGAGGCAGTCCCTGTACATCAACGATTGGTGCTGGCGCGTAAACAACGTTTGCCACTGCATTTACGGTGCGAAGTGCCTAAATCGATGGCTTAGGAGGTACTAGCCATAATGGCTGGAATGAGTGATGAATAGTACCCAGTTGCACGTAGGGAGCGTAAGGCTGAACAGCAAGAGGCAGCGAATGCTGAGCTCAAATAGGAGAGCCATGCAGCATGCTGGGCAACTTGATGGAAGGAACACAGCACTCAGGCGTCGAAAGCCCGGGGGCGGCCAGGAATTGAACCCGGACCTCTTGCTTGCCGGTCAGGTGTGCTATCATTACACCACGGAATTTGGAATGTTATGCCTCACCGTGTCATTTCAAATCGCTACAGTCGTTTGCGCAGTGAGTACTATCCGGCTGTACATTTTGCTGTAGTCAAGTCCATGGGGCTATGCTATTCTAGGCCAAAGGCTACGCCATCCAACTCACTTAGCGCCAGGTCCTTCGGGCTATACCAGTCTGAACCATAGGCTTTGGTTCATCCTATTATTTCCATAGGGTTAATACTTAGTAACACCCTTTGTTTGAGACAACTCACTGAATGCGTGTCACGTTTTCACTGATCGACTGCAAGTTCATCATTTCAATACATTCCTTGCTGAGGTGTTTTTTTCAGTATTTTTTTTCCCGTCAGACGTGGCAGTTCGCGCCATCGCTTCCATGCAATGGTTTTCTGTTTGCGTTTCATGTTATGGTCGATTTATTTTAGTTCTCAAGATTGATGAAGTCAAAATAATATTCTCTTCTTCATATGTATCGCGAACGAGGTGTACCTCCCATCAAAATGGTGGCACTTTTTGCGAGGTGAGGTTGAACGCGAAGAAGAAACGTTGAAGGACGTCCCACAGGACGGCGATGAGGCAGTTGTTGCTGGTAAAAAAACGGTTGGTCTGGTGCGAAAACAACGTCTGTCACTGCAGTTGCGCTGCCATGTGTCTAAGTCGGTGTTAGCCGTAATGGCTATAATCAGTGATGAACAGCAAGCAGATGTGCGTAGAGCCGCTTAGACCGCTGAACAGCAAGTGGCAGCGAATGCTGAGCTCCGGAATAAGAGAGCCGTTCAGCCAGCTGAGAAATTTGATGCAAGGAACGCAGCACTCACCCTGCATCCCTAACACTACACCACCTATCTCTCGCTTTGGGGAAAAGATGTCTCCAAAATTATAATATAATAATTGAAAATATGATAGGGATTTCCCTGAAACTTCCACATCTAAAACTGTTGGTGAGGGGAGGGAAAATGTGAGGTATGCAGATATGCAAGCATATAATTGACTCACCTGTAGGAAATGCACTCGACCCTCCATTCGAAGAAGAGTCTGCAGGTCCATCACGTTGTCTTTGGGCCATTCGGGGAATATCACGGGACAATCATCCGTGCGTCCTTCGTCGGTCATTGCTGTCCACAAATCTTTATGATTTGGGGTGGTGTCCACTAAAATGAGCTGAATACGGCCGCGTGACAATACTTCGAGCAGGAAACTGTCATCAACATTCACGGAGATGACAGAAGAAGCCTCACACCCCCAAAAATCTCTGCAGTGCAAGAATTTTGTTCGAAGGTTTTCTCCCAGTCGTTTGTAAACTTGACTCTGTAAGGAAGCCAATAGATCGTCGTCCGAAAATAGGACGTAAATCACATCGCCTTCCGTTGCATTGGGCTCCATCTCTGTTATATCACATCCCCCTGCTCTTGATAGGGCGAACAAAAGAAGGGAGGGCAGAACAGGTTCAATGCTTTCACATCTTTCCTCCTCATTGCAGAGATACCCCCAATGTCGGCCAGAGCACTTATGGTTCAAGTAAACAATCTTCGAACCCCAGACAATAGCTGCAGGCATTGATGAAGTCTGCAAACTCTTCGCTTGCAAGGTCAAGCCTGATGAAGCTTCGTTTTGCTGTATGTGGGCAAGAAGTTTCTTATGGATGCCTGAATATGCGGAAGTAAGCATCAATGCAGAGCATTCGGAATTATCATTCATGACGTCCATGATACTTTGTACTGAGATTCTTTTCGCATTTTTAGATTGTGGCTTGAACGAGATGATGAGCTTCATTTTCTTCTCCTTTAAGTTTTCCACCGCATCGCCTATCTCATATTCCATTCTTTTCCACACCGGACAATCATCAACAACCAGAAATTGGTAACTACGGCCATTATTTACCCTTTTCCTCTCCGTTTTATTCTCAGCTTTAATTTCTTCTGCTCCCCCTTTTTGAAAATCTTTCTTCTTGTTCTCTCTGCCTTCCTCCTCAATTTCTACATAATCGATGACGTCCTGAAGCGACGTGATCTCATTTACATTAGCATCAGCTATATCCACATTTGCCTCATGTCCCCATTTCTGTCGAGAGAGTTCTTGAGATAACACACTTCCGCAATGAAGAAGGAAGACTTGCTCTCCAAGTTCAACTAAGCGATTGATTACCCCGTCTAGCGTCCGGGATTTTCCCGAACTTGGGAATCCGAATATGCCAGTGAGACAGTGACTAAGGATATTATGAATGAGTTCACCGTCCTCTTTTTTTCTCTCATCATAATTGATTTCCATTTGGGGGAAGGGCACGGGATGAAATCCACCTTCCTCTATGAGGGCAGTCGTCTTGTAGTCGCTGTTCCACGCCTGCTCTAGATATTGAGCAAGATCCTTTCGACGGTCGCTTGGGGTTTTGATGTTCCATCCAGAGATCTCCTTTACAATCCGAGAGAATTTCCCAGTTGTTAATTCTTCTTCCTCAATCAAGAGAATCTTGTTTTCCCCAGAAGTTCCAATCAGACGAATATAGTTTCCCCAGTTAGAGTGAGGCAAGTCCACAATCACTGTGACGTTATTGAGATGGCATCCGGCGATTTCACTTTCCGTCACGACAACAAGGTCGGGTGAGACATTCGTAGCAGAGGGACAATGGAATTCTACTTTTCTTTTAGGCTGAATCTTCTCATTATTTTTTTCAGACTCAAGTTCATCCTCCACGAGGAGGGCAGGAACTAAGTGGTAGAGAGCAGTCAGAAAATGAACGAAAGATGCTTTCCTCTCTTCGTCTATCACAATTAAGGGCGGCAACTTGTTCTGGGACAAGGAGCATTCTTCTAGTATGCATTTGATGATGTGACAAGTCCTTACGGTCTGACAGGTCGTCTCGTCTCGACATCCATTCGGGTGAAGGGAGATGCACGATGGAATAGGGTATAGGATCGGGAGAGATGGCTCCTCGGGTTCTTTAATGTTCATTCGAAGAGTCTTCTCCCGGGATATGAAGATCCGGCGAGAGTAATCACTAATAGCAAGGAACAGCTGAGATATGTACCTACTATTTCTCTTCACACGATTGAGAACTTCAATCTGTATACCTCCTGGCTTAAGCTCCTGAAGGGGAAAGTCTCTGGAGTAGGACTGGTCATTAGGTCTGAAAGCCAGAATGATGGATTTGAAGTGATTCTGCGATTCAGCGATCCACTCCCAGTGGGAGGATAGGGCCTCTGGTGTGAGAGGACCCTGGAATCCCAACGTGATGGTTGCCTCATTAATAAGAACGTGTTTCCCTTTTCCTTTCTCGATAAGGAATTCCTTAAATTTCTTAAAGTCCTCCAAGCCTTCCGTTCTTCCATCAATGACAACAATACCTTTTTTCCCTGCAAAACACACATGATCCCATAATAAAACGGGTAAACTGAACTAGAGCGATGGTTTCGTATTTAGGGCAATCGAATTATAAAAGCGTATTGCTGGTCATTTACTAACTTTACATACTAGAAATTATGCTATAAATATACATTTTCTGGCGGAAGCTGCACTTGAAGAAATTCATAGATCGCGGGGTGTTTTGAAAGTAATGCATGTTTGGATATACAGCACGAAGGGCAGTCAACAAGTGCCTGGAATACCATTGTAACTTTGAGATCCCTTACCTGAGGGAAATGTTAGTAATAGCATTTGAAAGCCCATTTTAAATTTGCGTTTGATACTAATTATGACTTTTTTAAATAGACCTTTCTCGTAGATAAGACCTCTAGGAGTAACTCACGTGAAAACCACTTGAAAATTTCCTCTTTTTGACCTTGAGAGTCGTGCATTCATCAATGTAACTTTCCAATATTATAAAAGTAAAGTCTGACACATTGATGGAGGCGACATAAAGGATCATTAACTCTTATATGTAATCTCCATCTGCAACACCACATTCACGACACCACTCAAATTAACATTTAAATACTTTTTGTCGATAAATCCACATGTTTTCTCCAACCACTAGTAATTTTCACTTGTTTGGGCCAATGAAGGATATTTAGCCGGGAAAATGGTTTTAATGTTGTGGATTATATTAAAGGTGCTGTTTATCAGTGATTTCAAATTAGAAAATATGGGGATTTACAAAAAAAGGATTTGAAGGTTGTGCTGGCGTGTTGCAATATTTCCTGCCAACTACATACTTCCTAATTTGGTTGACTGTACCTGGTTTCCAGTTTTTCTAATCACATAATACCTGTTTACCCAGAATGCGGTAGCCTTGTTTGTGTAATTCGAAAATTCTTGCAATGTGCAATTCGAAGTTAGATATCATTCCTTGACATTGTCAATTTTGATGAAAGTGAACTCAGTCGAAGATTACATATTTCAAATGTACGCAGCTATTTTGCTTGCATGCAATATTTCACTTAGAAATAGCCAGAATGTCGAGGGTGACATGGCTTCTCATCAGTTCTCCTTTTACAATTTAATATGAATGCAATGAATTTGGCAAATTTGTTCCTCCTAGAACAGTGTTGTCTCACCTTCGAAGTCGTGTCGAAATTCCTCAGTCAAGAGTCCTCCGGCTATATTGATGACCAAGACTTCACCTTCCGCCGCCAATTCCAATGCTCGTTTCTTCAGGACAAAGGTCTTCCCAGTTCCACTTCCTCCAGAGAGGAATATGAACTTCGATTTAGTCATCACCAATTTTCTCTGTTGAGGAGTGAGAAGCACCAGCATCTTCTCCATTTGTTCTTCGTTCTTGTTGAACAGTTGATGCAGATTACGTGGTAGGTCCACAGCTGATGCAGCACAAACGTACAGGTCGAATATATTCTTGAATGTTTTCATGATATGGGATTCAGGATCGTGCCGATAATACTTCTCCAACACAATCCCTTGTCTCGCTAAAAATCTCCTAAAACTTCTCGGTTTAGCAAGATCTTCAAAGACGAGGATTCGTGTTCTACAATTAATGCACTTGATACGTTTTTGGATATCTGATCTGGAGAGCATGGGGAAAGCTACAAATCCCGCTAACTTCACGATGGGATTCAGGAATTCACCACACATCGTACGGAAAATGTTGAGGTCTTTTTCTAGTTGTTTTGTTGCTATGGCCATGTTATCAAGAATTCCCTTGGGGTTTACTCCAGATATTGTTCCCTTGACTTGAAAGAAAAGTCCGATGATGCTGCTGCCAGATATTCCAGTCCCGAAAACATCATGATCACCCGATGGCAGATCTTCCTCAGTGACTCCGAAGTTCTTAATAAATCTCGTTTTTTGTTGCTGCTTAACGCCCTTGAGCAAGGTATCGGTGAAGGCGTAATCTGCGACCGTGAGTGATGGGACGCACTTCAGTGCATTTTTAAGTATATCAAACACCGCAGCGACGGAGAGCCGATCGATCGGTATATCCACATCCTCCCTACCCTTGAGAGCCTTTGACTTCAAGTCGTTGAATTTCCTCTTGGGCAAAATGTAACCCTCAGGAAGGGAATACGCCTTCGTATAGGCTTCCGGATAGTGAAGTGCTACATANTTTACTCCAGATATTGTTCCCTTGATTTGAAAGAAAAGTCCGATGATGCTGCTGCCAGATATTCCAGTCCCGAAAACATCATGATCACCCGATGGCAGATCTTCCTCAGTGACTCCGAAGTTCTTAATAAATCTCGTTTTTTGTTGCTGCTTAACGCCCTTGAGCAAGGTATCGGTGAAGGCGTAATCTGCGACCGTGAGTGATGGGACGCACTTCAGTGCATTTTTAAGTATATCAAACACCGCAGCGACGGAGAGCCGATCGATCGGTATATCCACATCCTCCCTACCCTTGAGAGCCTTTGACTTCAAGTCGTTGAATTTCCTCTTGGGCAAAATGTAACCCTCAGGAAGGGAATACGCCTTCGTATAGGCTTCCGGATAGTGAAGTGCTACATATTCTCCTGCGGCGTCCCTTAACGGTCGCTCGTCATCTGCCCCCATGTATATTTTCAGATGATCCCGGATGTCCAATGTTCCTCGTCTTTCATAACTCCGCAGTCTTCCGAAATGTGAACACGCCTTGCAGTTCCTGCACGTTCCTTCAGATCCTTCACTCTATATTATAAAAAAACATCAAATAACTGTTTCTTGCTTTATGAAAACTATATTCATCCTCAATAATCGTTATTTTCCTTCATTTTGACAACGTGGCTCGGTTTGAAGGCTTATTGGTCTCAAATGAAACAGTTTGTCATGCATCTGTGAAAGAAGTCCGTCACAAACCCACCTATTGAGAAATATTGAAAAATGCATGGAAAAGTCAGACTTGGTTGCCAGTGCAGAACCCTCTCGTTCAAGTCATTCCGTGTATTCTTATGAAAATAGACAAGTGATTGATCACCAAGTCATTACTTTCGATCCCAGTGCCCATATGTATGCCGTGGGTTATCAACCTATTGCTCTGAAATTTCAGAAAACGTGTCTCGCTATGGCATTCTGTCGCTCGCACGCTCCTGATCCGCATTCAGATTTCGCAGCACCTACATTGCAGAAACCTTAATTTCAAGAAATTTCACTTAACTTGTTCACATGACATCTGCAAACGTTTAGCAATGCACAGATTTGTTATTCTGCGGTTTGCCATGATCATGTCATAGATAGCATCGATATTCCCGGCTGAAGTTACCGTCACAGGATGTCCACTTCTGGGATCATCTTCAATTCTATCCTCTACACTTGAATTTCGCTGCTCACTTTCACCATTGAATACGAAGGTGGATAATTACATAAATTCTGGACAAGATCATGAAGGACCTCTGGAGTTAAACCTTTCTCCTCAAAGTACTTTATCATGGTGCGATGTTCTTTTTCCCCATTTTTCACAAATATGTGATATTCCTTGTAACAAATGCGTGGGATGGAAAAAAGTATGTATTACAAGTAAACTTGGTAACCTACACTAAAATGAGTAGTTTCACAAACACAAATGTTTTGTGCTATATAGAAAGCCCCATTTCCAAATATATTGAAAATTTTTTGTCTGCTCGTAGTAGTACCACCGATGTTGTCCCTTCTTGACATCGAAATGAAGAACCCGTTTCACTGCAACTATGACTACATAGCTACTCTATTCCAGCCCGGGGTTGTAGCATTCTTTCATCAGGTGCTTTTTAAAATGCACCCAAAGTACGTCATGACGACTTTAACATACACGCACTACGATATATGGCCAGAAAAGAAGCAAACGACTTTATTTATTCCCAAGAACTCTAGTACAGGATGTGCCATACATATTTATATTACATGTACCTTTTCTATCAATATTTGCGCATGCTCTTTCTTGGAAACTCAGTTGATTAAATGAGAACTCATTAGCATGGGACATACAAACTTTACTTTGGTGTGAATATTCATGGTCCACCCCGTAGCATTGGACATGGGATATATATGCTGGCTTCAGCATGCAATATTTAGGAGGTTCATAATTATTTTTATTATGCAAATTGTATGAAAATCTTTCTTAGTGTTGCATTTTTTCATTCCCTTATCAATTTGTAATATTCTAGAAATCATACATAACGCCCAATCTATCTGCAAAGGCTTTTGGTGAAAGAAGAAAAGCAGACTCACCTGAAGGAACTCCTTTTCTCCAGCCAGTCTAAAGAGAGTCTCTTTTTCCATAACGTTATCGTCGGTTGTCGTTACCTGGACCTCCAAATGCCCCTCTTCTTCCATCGCATTCCAAAACTGTTGATGACTTGGTAAAGTGTCAATGATGAAAATGTGGGTTTTGGCTCTGGAGACGCTTTCTAACAGCCAAATGTCTTCCACATTCACTGTAACGATGATATTGGCTGTACATCCTCGATATTTTCCTGGGTGGTAAAACGTCAGCACTTTTCTGGCATCGTCTGGAGTGATTTCTTTCAGAGCCGCCATGAGTGTCTTGTCTGATACTAAGACGACCATGAAGTTTCCACTCATGTTTTGGTTTAAGATGGAGTGGAAACAGGCCTGTACACACAGAACAGATTCAAATCGTTCCCTCTCCTTCGACAACATTCCACTCTGAGGCCTGGTACATTTATATTTAATGTACTTGGGTTTGGGCCCATGAAGAATGCTAGTTGGGCGGGAGGCAGTGAGGAGGCTCCTTACCTCTAGTCCAAAGAGAATGTTGGTTTCATTCCTGGAAATGTGCGACAAAAATGTCGGGCTCGTACTTCGGAAAAGGGTCCATTTTGATATAGGAAGTTTTATTACCGTCACTCCTTGATGGGACTGTAAAAAGGACGTCAGCATATACATATCAATACATAGAGCGCCTGTCGAATGTGGCTGGAGAACAATCGTAAGAGTCATATTGCGATCCTTCTCAAGGACTTCTAGTGCCTCAGTCCATATCTGAATCTCCTCCTTTGTCTCCATAGCTTGGATTGAATAATCGTCGACGTGAACGTGGATGATTGAATCGGGATGCTGCAGCCTCATTTCCCTCACATGATTATGCTGAATAATCTGGCGTAAAGTCAATGCATCGGATCGAAGAATGTCTGGTTTTTTAGGATGATTCCAAAAATAACCTCGTGAAACTTCGTAACTCAATATACTTCCTAAGTGGATCAGGACACACTCAGTGTGACCATTGAGTGACCTGTCCTGACCATGGATTGAAAGCAGTTTTATGCTTTCAAGCAACATCATGCTTTTCCCTGAAGAAGCTGGTCCAAGGATTATCTTGCATTTTTGTGGAGACTTACCGAAGGGAATAAATTTGAATTCAACATTGAAAGGAAAGTTTGTACTAGGGTACACCTTCTCCTCCAGGTGTGCCATCTCCACCTTCTGCATATCCTCCGCCTTCTTAATTTCTTGCATCAGCCCTTCCTCATTTTTCGCTGTGTTTTCTTGCAGTTTGATACCGATATTGTAATACTTCTGAAGACTTTCTTTCTCCCCAACAATGATTATATTTTCCTCACACGAGGACACCATACGGGTATAATTGCACCATTTGCAACTGGGCAAGTCCAAAATGACGATGGTGTTGTCTCCATGATATCCAAGGAACTGCTCAGCAGTCACAACCACCACGGGGGAGATTTTGAGACTGGAGGTCTTCCTGAAAGTTCCATCCTTGTCAATGAAAATGACGCTAGTGTCGTATATACTTGAAAGGATGTTCACGAAACGATTTCGACGCTCGATACTGTCCACTACTATATAAATAGGCTTTTCTGGCTTCGCCAAATGATCCCGCACGAACGGGAAAATCGCATGTGAAGATCTCACAACTTCACAGGTCGCTTGAAACCGGCATATATCATGGATGTCATGACACGCAGGGATGATACATGATTTGGGCTGAAAATCGTTCTTAGGTTGGCCGAAATCCATGTCCTTAAGACTGGGTTGATCACAAAAGAATTTCCTGCATGGATAACTCTCAAGAGCCATCACCAAGTTTGTCGCATTGCGTGTTTTTCCTCGAACGGCACTCAAGACTTCCACGCGGACATTTGGAATCTGCATGCCTCGCAGGTCTATGTCACGTGCGTAGGTGGAATCATGGGGACGAAATGCGAGGGTGAGGCTCTTGATATTTTTCTTCAGGTTGCTGATTATCCCTCCCCAGTAGTCGGATAAAGTCGCTTCATCTAGGTGACCTCGAAAGCCAAGAGTAATGGGGACTTCGTCCAACAAAACGTGTCTCTCTTTTTCCTGCTTCTTTAGGAAGTTACACAAGTCCAAGTCTTCTTGGATATTTTCTCCCCTGCCACCCAATACCTTGATATCTGCAAATAGAAACCAAAATGTCCATTATTGTTGCCTGGAGTAAATGAGAATCCCTTTTATTCAGCTGATGATGATAGGGGGAAGTTGTCTCTATTTGCATAGGAATCATGCAGTTCTCTTGCACAATACATCTTGCACAATACGTGATCTGATGAATAAGTTCCGAGACTTAATTTTTGCTGACGCCATGGTGACTCGTTCCAGCTACTGATAGTTATCTCCTTTGAAAGAGTCCTCTTCGGTATCAACGCAATTTTTACGGTGTTCCTTCCGCCGCTGAAAGCATGACTGATAGTTGTCTTTCAGAATCACCAGCAGGTCTTCGCTGTGCAGCAATTTCTGACCTACCCCATAAACTCCATGCTTCACCATCCATTGATCAGACCACGTATATCCAAATTCACAATTTCCAAGCATTTTTTAAACGCCAGAGATCAATACCCCATCGTGACAAGTGGCACTGACACAAGAGTGCGTGCATGGTTCTTATTTGAACCAAGATATAGACATTTTCAAAGGGAGTTTTTGCGAGAAATGTTCATCTTAGGGCTCATAGACTATTTTATCAAACATATTGTTTGAGCTAAGTATTCTTCTGCTAATACTCGATTCATGAGGGGGTCCAACTTGCCCAGCAAAATTGAGCATGTGGGGCAAGTGGGCACCCCCCCCCCCCCCCAGGGGTGAGTGGGACCGACTACCATCACAAATAAATAAGGCAAAGAAAGTTCAATGACTTTTAACCTAAATGTCTCCTCTCACACTGAAGTCATACATGCATTCAAACATACATTTTAAAGCCGCTTTTCCCAACTTAACGGGGTCGCGGTTTGTGTATCCCCATGAGCGTCCTCCAATGATCTCGAACCTGGGCAACAGACTCAAACTCAGCTGGTGGGATGCCAAGTCTCTCCTTACAAAGCAGAGCTGCATAATCACTCCACCTTGTACGAGGTATACCGACATGTCTTTTGCCGGTAATCTTGGCCTGTAAGATTCCACTTGGGAGCCTCTCAGGGGGCATGCGGCAGACGTGTCCAAACTACCTGCCCTGAGACCTCTCGATCCTGAGAAGCAGTTGCTTGACGTGGAGACTCGTCGATGGCATAGTTCCGCATCCGATCAAGCCGCGTTACGCCAGCCATTTTGTGAGCTCACAAAAGAGGATTTTCAGGAGTGTTTTGAAAGATGGCTGCACTGCCTGAACAAGTGCATCGACATCGGCGGTGAGTATGTCGAAAAGTGCTGAATAAATGCATTTTCCTTTACAAAGAAAAAAAATCACCATGTGTTCATTCCTTCTATTGAACGGGTCGAACTTCTGCTGGACACCTCGCATACGTTGAAGTTGATGCTAGAAATTTTCCGCCTTCCTGTCTCTTATCTCATGAACTCCATAATATCTCAAGGAATGGCGCGTTTTTCTTTGCCTCATCCGATATAAACAGTATATCCCTCATGGCAAAAAAGACTAAAGATTTTGAACATAATTATCTCCTCTCACATTGAAAATACTCTCGCAAAAACTTGGGGAAAATGGGTATGCACTTAGGTGCAGAAGTCCTTGCCCCTCGCATAAGCAAACTTTCTGAAAGCATATCTCTGTAAATTTCTGAAGACATTTTTCGAGAACTTTTTAGAAGTTGAGAAAAGGCCTATACCACGTATACCGAAAATGACGACCTCGAAGCTCATCCTTGACTCCAGGAAGTAGAAAAAAGTCACACGGAGCCATGTCTGGTGAATAAGATGGATTGTTCATCACTTCAATCCCCAAATTCTCGATAGTCTCTTAGGAAACTTTGGAACAATGATCAGGTGCATTGTCCTGATAGAGGATCCGTACCGTCCGTGCGGGTTCCGGCCTCTTCTCCTTAATTTTCCGCCCCAAATGTTCTTGAGAACAGCTGCATAGTACGCACCAGTCACACTTTTGGCACACAATGATCATATACCACTTCCTTCTTGTCGAAGAAAATCAGGTGCATGGCCTTCTCGGCACTGGGGTGAACTTTTGCTTCTTTCGGTCGAGGAGGAGTTATAGGTGGATGACCCAACCGAGCGAAATTCACTCTCGATGCTTTCAATCCCAATTTGAAACGTATTGTGCCGCTCAAAAACCCTTGCGCGTGAAAGGGCAGACTTCTTATGAGCTGTCATAATCATTTCATGTGCCTCTGTGGCTGTCTTCCCCAACGGCACGCAAAATTTAATTGCAGTCCGTTGTTCAAGTTTCAAATCCACGATGGGTACAGATTTGACGTCCGCACATAACCGTTGTTGTGCCGAGACTGAGGCAAACCTGGAGCGCCCGAACAGGTTTAAAAATGCACCAACGTGCAGTCTGTCAACGAAGGCAGCAGCAAGTCCAAACGTGCTGGGACTGGCCGTCTGCAGGGGCAGTCTCGTTATTTTTCGAACAACCCTCGAGTAGCTGTGAAAAACGCAAATCGTCACAAACATTCTTGCGTTGGGAGAAAATGCCTCGACAATGAAATTCTATTGATGCTTTGCCGAAAACAAAGCGATCAACTATTTTACACTTATGGAACACCGACCATCCATCTTCTGCCACAATTGGAATCTGAGGAAGATCCTCGTTCGGACTCTGAAGTACAATATTGCTACGATTAAAGAACAAGGCATTATGGAGAACAGACGCCGTAGTGGTTGGCCCCCAAAATCACTGCCGCCGACAAGGCACACCGCTAGTGGATTTGACGAAAGCATGAGACGACAGCGAAAGAACTGTCGCATAAGTTGCTTCAGGACCGAAAAAAAGGCATGTGTCCCGATGAACGGAAAAACGCCAGCTCAAACAGATGGGCTACAAACGGATGGGTTACTTTGCCCCATGCGACGCCAATGTCAGCACAGAAGCACAAATATGCGCGGGTCTAGTGGGCAATTCGACACACGAACGACGATTGATGCTGAACAGTATTCACCAACGAGACCTCCTACCGATTATTCTGAAACACAATTTGTCGATGGTCAAAGAATCCAAGAGGCGAGGTCGAGCGTATCCTGAAGAACAGACAGAAGATTATGGTGTGGGGCGGTTTCATTGTCGTGGGCCTGGTCGGCTAATGTTCGTTCGAGAGAATTAAGAATGGCCCTTACTACTTTCAAATCCTTCAAGATCACCTCCTCTGCAGCGCCAGAAGGCAGTTCGGTCGACGCTGGCGACTGCAGCAAGACAACGATCCCAAACACAGAAGTGGAGTAACGAAGTCGTTCCGACTCAAGGAAATACCAGAAATGATTGCACACATTCCATATGAATTTATATCTACCATTGTTTACCATTACTATTTCCTCACATCTTCGAGTGTCGAAGATGGGGCCATTGCGAGTTTCTTACATGAAGGATGTGCAAACTTGTCACTCTGTCTCTACGTGGTGGTAGATAATGCAGGATATGGCAAAAAAAAAATACTTTCAGGATTTAATTAAAAAATCACAGCTCCTTCTGCCGTCACTTTTACAAAACGGGAACTGTAGACGGGCCGATATGTTCCTACGAGACTTAAAAAAGTTTGCCATAATAAATAAATTAAGCCAAAGGAAGCTCATGAGCACAAAGTGAAAACAGAATGCGCATTGAAAATGGAAAAAAAACAGCGTGCTAGAGTTTATTTAGAGTTTAAACTTGTTTTCATTAATAATTTTTGTAAGAAGCGAGTGTTTCACGTGACTTTTCCTCTAACGACGCAAAAAATCCACGACGTTATGTATCTGTGAAGTTTAGTGATGACTTCGTAATTTGCTGATAGGAAAAGGAGAAATTTTGAAGGTTCCTTAAATATTCCAAAAACTATTTTGTTGCGCACAACTTGTACCTTTCTCAAGGAGCTTCCTGAGGAAAACTAATATGCATTTCAAAGGATCAAGACTAATGGTTATGATTAAGTCGTATGAACTACATCGCTTTTGTATACACATGGAAATGGGGAGTCCAACTTGTCGCCAAGCATTGGGGCAAGTGGGAACCGCTGACCAATTTTGAAATGTCATGATATCTGAAACTATGAAGTGAAAATTTCGATGTTGACTTGAAACATGGAGAAGCACATAGTCATTTTATATGCCCAATTTGACAGAGTCTTTCTCTTCATTTTTCAAGCACTTACACCAGATGAATGTTGCACTATTTTAAAAAAAATGGAGTCCTACTTACCCCAGGCAACCATACCCCAGACTGTCCGGAAAATTCATGCAATTAAACCCCAACTGCTTGCGTGAAAATTTTAGTTTACTCCATCGTCTAGAACACGCTTTTTTTTCCATGACTCACCCTCCTTTAGCCTGATTGCTTCATTTCCTTTGTACGAAAAAATTCGTTTCCGTAACCATGTCTGCCTATGTTTCAGGAATGTCCAAAACCGAGCATCGAGCAGTCATAACGTTTTTTTACTCGAAAAGGGCTAAATGTCACCGAGATCAATAAGAAACCGGAACATGCTTATAAGGACTCTGCTCCATCGTACTGCATCATCGCAAAGTGAGTGGCTGAATTCAAGGACCCAACACGTGGCTTCAAAAATGCACTCCGAAGAGGCCGCCCATCGACTACGACCACCGGTGAAAACATTGTCGCTGTGTAAAGTGTTGTGATGCGTGATCGACTAGTCTCTGTCTACTGTGTAGCTGACGAATTGGAAATTTCGAAATCCATAGCCCATAAAACCATTCATCAAGAGCGATCGCTTGCGCATGAGCCAGGTTTGCAGACGTTGGGTGCCAAAATTGCTGACACGACTGGCAGAGACTTGATCATGCATCACAACACGTTCCATGGCTTCAAAGTTTTCGTCGGTAATGTGGTCGATGGACGGCCTTTTCGGGGTGCATATTTTAAGTCACATGTTGCGTCCGTGAATTAATAATTCGTGATTTCGGTGGCATTTAGCCCTTTTTGAGTAAACAACTTTGAGTGCTTGTTGCTTGTTGTTCGACATTTCTGAAACATAGGTTGTGAAACTAATTTTTTTTCGTACGAAGCAAAATATGCAATCAGGCGAAAAAGAGGTGAGTCATGGTGAAACTCAAGTTCTTCAACAAAATCATCCACACATGCAATTCAGGTTCAGTTGGACTGACTTTCCGGACAACCTGATATCACACGATATAATTAATTGATGGGGAATCTGAAACTTATATACTTGTTAATCATGATAGCATCTCACCTTCGCCTTTCATCACACGTCGAATTTCCTTTGTTAGACGCCCTCCGGAGATATTGACAAACAAAACTTCGCCTGTATTCGCCAAATTCAAGGCTCTTTCCAGGAGAATCTGCGTTTTTCCAGTCCCATTGCCACCCACTATGAAAATTAACCTTTCTTCACTCGTCACAATTTGCATTTGTTGAGGAGTGCGAATCTTGCACAGCTGGGACATTTGTTTCTTGCACATGTTGAACAACTCAGTGGGGTTGCGCGGGGGATTCCAAGCTGATGCAGCATAAACGTATAAATCAAATATGTTTTTGAAAGTTCTCATCGTTGGTGATTGGGGTTCGTGATGATCAGGTTTTTCCAGCACAATCCCTTGTTTTCTTAAAAATCCCCTGAAGCCACCTGAAGAACGCAAGTCGTCTGATGTGAGAATTCGTGTCCTGCAAGCCCCACACGTGATTAAATTATGCAAATCCCTCTTGGAAAGGAATGGAATAGTGGAAAATCCAGCTAATTTCACACTTGAAGTCAGGAATTCACCACAAATGGTACGGAAAATATTCATGTCATTGAGAAGTTGCTGCGTGGCTTTCTTTAACAATGCAGATACATGCCTGGGGTTTGGATTCAATTTTGCAACCTGAATTTGAAAGAAAAGTCCCAATACGTGTTTCCCAGATATTCCGATGCCGAAGACGTCGTGCGCACCAGTTGCCAGATCTTCAGGATCTCCGAAGTCCTCAAATATATTTTTCTTTTTTTCTGGGCTGCCGTCTCCGAAAATTGAGCGACTGAAGTCATAGTCAACGACAGTGAGGGAGGGCGCGTCTCTGAATGCGTCTTTGAGTACGTTGAACACCATAGCCTTTGCCAAATGACCCGATGGCATATCCATGCTTTCTTCATTCGTGGAGGCCATCCTCATCAAGTGATCGAAAGTCTGTTCATTCAGGATGAATTCATCGGGTAAGGAGTAGGCCTTAGTGTAGGCTTTAGGGTAGAATTTTTTCACGTATTCATCTGCGGCTTGCTTCAGGGTTCTTATTTCACCTTCTCCCATATCGATTTTGTGATTCTGAATGTCCAGGGCCCCTCTCCTTTCATAACTTCCCAGACGACTGAGGTCTGAATTCGCTTTGCAGCGAGTGCAGCTTGTTTCAGAAAGCTATGTAGAAGGAAAAGGTTCATTAAGAAGTCCATCGTGTACGACACAGGACACACAGGTGCTTTTCGTCAAAGTATTCGGGGACTAATTTCGCGGAACTGTCAATTGGAGTTTGGCATTTAAAATCCGGATAATTTTCAAGATACATTCACAATGTTTACGATTTTAATATATTGATGCAATACTTACAAAAATACTCAAAAGCAGACATTTTTTACGAATTCACTTTCTTAGAGGATCATAAGGCGATACCTGAGTTATATTTTTGGAATGCATCTAATCCAGTGTGTCTCAGAATTCTGGAATGCTGGGTAAATTGGATACCTCGCCGTCGCCACTAACTCATGACTGGATGTGAACTTCCAACAATATTGAATTCGGAGACGTACTGAGACATTCCCAGACATTTGACATTCTTAGGTGACTCTCATGTTGGAATCAAAAGGGCGTGTCTGCAGGGCGCTGGCAACATGAATCAGCCAAAAGCGTCAAAATAATCGTAATGAGCGACCAAAGAGCTTCAATGTATCCCCATATCTCCGACGGCAACACCTGAAAGTTGTAGACCTTTCCAGCCGTGGCGCCCATGATTCCGGAATTCTAAGACACTCTGAGGAGTGAAGCTATCGGACATCCAGATGTAGACAAATATGTACCTAACTTAGAGGAGCGGTACCAGTTCGCGAACAGGGATCCAGTTAGCGAACGAGGGTCATGAAATGCGATTTGGTCTTTTGTTTCTTATTTGTTGCTACACGCTCCAGCTTGTGGTATCTGCAGAAAATGAACTGATTAATTAATGCTTGGGATGGAGAGTGAAACCAGAGTAACGAAAGGCTAAATCGCATTTCATGACCCTCGTTCGCTAACTGGCTCCCTGTGCGCGAACTGGTGCCGCTCCCCTATATAATTTTCAATAAATACAGAAAAATATGCTCGTGAAATTCGAGATGGAAGAAACTGAATCTCAATATTGGAAAATTCATTATTAAAAAATTAAATATTTAACTCACCTCATCAGACTTCATCTTGGAACCATCAACAGCCTGGATGAAATAGTAAAAATAATATTACCTCCATTTTCTATAATTTCACATTCATATGATAACATCAACGTTCATTTTCCAGATGGGAAGTATCTCACATGAATTATTAATAAATTGAATTATTTTGGAACATTCAACAAAACGATCTTCCACTCTCTTTTATATATACCCTCGTATTTATTGGATTTGAAATAAACATTGTCTGACGCTCTGTTCCGTGTCTATCTTCTAGGAAAATTCCTCAAATGTATTGGAAATATACAGCAGACACCTACATATTGACAGTGGAACTGCTCATTCATGCGTGAAATTTGAGACATATAGTTGGTCAGACTTTGGCGATCACTCTCTAAAGCGGACGCAGCTGATAATATAGACCTTACGGAAAAATATTTTGTCACTCTGGCGAATGACTGCTCCAACGTAAAGAACTCGAAGTATAGAAAAAAACTAGGCTGTATCTTTGGCCACTTTTGGCCGATGGGCTGACGACCAATTAAGATCTCATGCCCATCGGCTGCTGTCGCTGTCGGTGGTTCCCCAGGAAATGGTTTAACCACCGAGAAAACCGATCATCACACGGCTAGAAAACATCAAATTCCATTGCAGGTCAGGTAACTTCAGCGGGGAAAAGCAATGAAATACGGCGTTCATGGTTTAATGGCGTCACAGACCCTCTTAGTTGCATTCCAGCTTCCCTAGGATGGGAATGGGTACACAAAGGAACCCAGGAAAATAGCCTTGAGGCATGGTAACAATTTAAAATTGAAAAAAAAACATTGGTAAAACCTCCAGAAAAACCAATTTAAGAAAAAATACGAGAGACAGTCGGTGTCTTCATTACCATTTTGAAGAGTTGGAGAAAGAATCATTGGGGTAATTTTATCGAGGCTACATGACTAATAACATCGCATCTAGAATTGTCTCCAGGCTTTCTAAGATGGTTGCCATATCAGAAGTTAAATTTATTCACGAACAATTGTTCGGGAATAAATAAATAAGTATTTATTATATTCGAATATGTATGATATAACGAAATTATTCGTTGAAATAAATGTCATATCATGAGTATCTTGCGATAATTTGAAGTTCTGGTGCAGATATAAAAATCAGAGGCAGTAGTGACACACCTATGCACACAGGAATGACACTTGATCATTCATTTCTTGGAGACTCTCCATGTTCACTCCTATTTCAGCAGGGCTCAGGGATACTGGGATTCCACAATGGTGATCTCTAACACGCCCATCTTGACTCATCCTTGTCCATAAGTCTGCATGTCTCTCAATGTTGTCGATCACAATTAGTCGAATCCTGCAGCGAGACAGTGCTTCAAGAAGAAAATCGTCATCGACATTTACGCATATGACAGTAGAACTTTCACACCCCCTAAAATGCTTGCAGTTTTGCAATTTATTGCTCATCTCAGGAACGCACTTGGATAGGGAAGTCAATAGGTTTTCATTTGAAACTAGGATGCGAATGTCTTCTCTATCAACTGCGTGTTCTTCCTCAACCTTTTCTTCCTTCTCCTTGTGCATTTCGTCCTTCTGCTTCTCATCCATTTTCCCCTCATCTTTCTGTTCCTCTTCATCTCTCTGCTCCTCCTCATCTTCCATCGGGGCTTTTTCGCAAAAATGCTCCTTCATATGCAGGATTTCTGCAAAGATAGAGCGGAGGAGGTGTCCGAGGAAAGGTTCAAAGTTTCCACAGTTGTACTTTCCCTTACACATATAATTCCAGTGATGACCTGGGCACTCGTATTTCATGTAAAGAATCGGGAAACCGAAAACTGTGCTTTCGGAGGTTGAAGAGGTATGCAAACTCCTTGTTTGCACGTTCAAAGCTGCGTGGACTTCGTTTTGCCGTATGTGCGTCAGAAGTCGCTTATTGATATCTGAAAGTGTGAAACCCAACGTGAAGATGGAGCAATCATTCGCATTTGCTTGCATTGTGGTCTGGATTTCTTGGACTGAAATGCCTCTTGCATTTTCCGAATGGGGTTTAAAGGAAATGATGAGCTTCATTTTCTTCGCCTTCAAATTATCCACTACTTCCTTTATCTGTTTTTCCATTCCTTCCCACAAAGGACAGTCTTCAACAACCAGAAATATGTGGCGAAAGACATCGTTTTCCTCTTTAGGCTTTTCAAAAAAATTTTCGTATTCATTTTCTTCACCATCCCGATTGCGATGTTCCCCCTCGTCATCCAGTTCGTCTTCATTCATACTCTCTCCATAATCGATAATGTCCTGCAGAGATTTGAATCTCTCTTGAGAATCACTTGAATCAATCCCAACCATTTTCACATATTCTTCTTTTTCCCTCCATCTTTGTTTGCAGAGCTCCCAAGATAATACGCCTCCACAATGAAAAAAGACGACTTTCCCCTGATGTTCGACCACTTCCTTTATCAATCTGTGGACTTTCGTAGATTTCCCCGAGACGGGACCGCCGAAAATTCCAATGAGGAAAGTTGCATGAATTGCCTTCATTTCTTCATTGTCCTTTGCGTCATTGTCACCCCGATATATCATACTTTTGAAGAACTCCGGAGGAAAATTATCCTGGGAAAGTCCAATCGTGTCGTTTCCATTCTCCTTCATCCTTTCCAGGCGTTCAAGAAGGACCTCTTTACTGATCTTGTCAGTTTCCTTATTCCTCCATTCAGGATGTACCTTCACAAAAGAAGAGAATTTACCAGTGGCAAACTCTTCTTCCTCAATTACAAGATTTATTTTGTTCTCCACGCCTGCTATCAGACGAATGTAATTCACCCACTTACACCGAGGAATGTCCACAATCACTGTGATAATATTTGGATGACAACCAATCATTTCATTAAGAACAATGAGATGTGGCTCATGGCTTTCCATAGAACAGGTGGATTCTATTTTTAATTCAGAGTTCATCTCGCTTTTCGCATTTTGTGGCACGTTCTTCAGGTAGAATATAGGAATATTTTCATGAAGAGATATGAGGATTCTCACGAGATGGCCCTTCTTCGCATCATCATCAACAACGATTGCTATTGAATTATATTCATCTGGCTTTTTCTTCACAGATTGATTATATATTTCTCGAATGACATGGCAGATTCTTATGAGGTGGCAGTCGCGGTTTTCCCTGCAGACATCTGGGCTGTGAGCAAAACAAGATGGAATGAGATAAACGTTGGGGAACCACTCTTTCTCCCTTGGGAAAATGTCATAATGAATTGTCTGCTCCCTCGAGATGAATACCTTACGAGAGTAATCCCCAATAGCCAGGAACAGTTCAGATATGAATCTGCTATTCCTGTACACCCGGTCAAGGACTTCAAGCTTGAAACCCCCAGGTTTAACATCGCTAAGCTTGAAGTCTCTCGAGTATGTATTGTCATAGGTCCTGAAGATGAGCGTTACGGACTCAAAGCCATTCAAATTGGCTATTTTTTCCCAATGGGTGGAAAGATTTCCTGGGGTGAGATGTTCTTTAAATCCTAGTGTGATGGGAACTTCGTCAACGAGGATCCGGGTTTTTTCCCTATTCGCTGTTCCAGCTGTCTGGAGGTCTTCCAAAAATTTGTCAAAGTCATTATGCCATTCTTTCTCATTTCCATCAATGACTGATATCCGTTCCTTACCTGTTGACATAGACATAATCCAATTTCTCAGGTGAAGGCATGAACCATGCTAGTTCCTACTTCATTACAGGAAAGTACCATTCAATCATGACTGTCACTTGGACTTACTCTACTCAGTCTTAAATAACTCAGATTGCTGAAGTCATGTTTCAATCTGTTGCATTTTCCAAAGAGCTTGAGCTAGAAAATGTACGCAGGATGGCCTTATCGGATTAATTTATTTGATGGAATTTAAGTAATTTTCATATTGGGCAATGCATTTTGCCAAATGTAATCTGATAAATACTGCGATGTCCAATTCGTCTCACCTGAAAATTCGCTCATGAAATAGTTGGTCAGACTTCCTCCAGCAACGTTGACTACCAATACATAATGGCTACGATTTTTCACGAAGCCCATGGCACGTTTCAAGAGGACCAACGTTTTACCAGTCCCCGATCCACCAGATATGAAAATGATTTTCTCTTTACTTTTGACCAACTCATACTGCCGTTTGCTCAGCAGCAACAGGCACATCTTTCCCATTTGTTCTTCATATTTTGCCAATAATTCCCTTGCGTTGCGAGGGAGTTTGTGTGGGACATCCATGGCTGATGAAGCACAAACATAGAGATCAAAGATGCTCTTGAAAACCTTCATCACGTGAGACTTGGGATCACGGCGCCAATACTTCAGCTTCATTTCATGTTTTTCCAAAAATGTCCGGAAGCTTTCTGGTTTATTTCGAGCCTTGCTTGGATCCCATGGCTGTTCCAAGTCATTTATGACTTGCTGAAAAACATGTTCAGTATCTGTCCGTCCTTGGAATCACAAGAATTATCCCACTCCATTCCGTGTTTCTTATAAAATGCTTTCAGACTTTCTGAATTATTTGGATGCCAATACTTCTCCAACTCAATTCCGTTTTCCTCCAAGATTCTCTTAAATATTTCTGGGTTATTGGAATCCCGAGACTTCCCAAGCATGTTTGCATCATCCTTCAGGAACTTCTTGAAGTTTTCAAGAATATTAAGATTCAAAGAGCTCGCAGTCTCTATTTCATGTTTGCCCAAAAATCGGTTGAAGCTATCGGGGCTCTTTTCAGGATCCCAAGACATCACTAACTCGATACCATTCCTCTTTAAAAATTCATGGAAGTCTCGTGGACGGCACAGATCGTCGGATGTGAGAATAAGTCCCATGCAAGATTGACATTCGATCACTTCCCCCAACTGCGACTTTGAAAGCATTGGAAACGCCGGAAAGCCTGCTATCTTAATGATATCGTCCTTCCGGTAATTGGAACATAGAACTGCAGGACGTACCAAGCAGAAACGGTCGATATCTGTCTGTACCTGCTTCCAGGCAGTTGTAAGTTCCTTTACCACTCTCTCGCGTTTCACGAGAGAAGTACTCTTCACTTGAAAAAATAGCACCACAATGTCCGTGCCAGATATTCCAACGCCAAAGACATCATGATCACCGCCTTTGAGACCCACTGGCACTAATCCCTCGAGCGGTTCAGCTTCCCTGCGTTTCTTGGGACTTTCCTGTTCCTTCTGTTGGGAGTTCTTCTTTAATTGTTCAACGTTGTCATTCTCCTGTAATGAGCCCCCGTTCTTTGATTGTGTCCGCTGCCATTGAAGACAGCACTCCCAAAATGTATGTAAAGATTCATATTCAGCCAATGTCAAAGAGGGAGTGTCTTTGAGTTCGTATTGGAGGCAATTGAACACGTTGGCAACAGCAAGTTTGTCTGATGGGAAGCTGACGTTCTCCCCACTCAAGCGAACATTCTCGAGCTTCCTTGCTAACTGATCACTTAATACATATCCATTCGGTAGCGAATAGGCGGTTGTATAGGCTTCAGGGTAATGCGATTCGACGTAATCGTCCGCAGCATCTTTCAGGAGTCGGACATCACCATCTCCCATGTATATTCCGAGGAAATTTCGACTATCAAAATTCCGACTTTTATCATAGCTTTCCAGTTTTCCGTATTTAGAAAATTTGTGACATATGTTGCACACACTTTCTTCCTTTTGTCCTTCTCTTCTTTCTGTCACCTACAAGAAACAATGAAGATGCTTGATTGACGATGAAGAAGAAAACATCGAAGAAGCACACATGTTCTTCCTCTTGAAGAGAAAACTTGCGTATCGATCATCGATATTTTGGCAACGAGAGATCCTCATATGTACCCGCAAATTGTCTGACTTCCAGGGAGCATAGCTTAGAAAGAAGAAGTATAGGCGTCTCTACAAGATGCCTTACCATTCTACAGGGTGAGCGATGAGTGAGAGTCGAGTTAGATTTTTGAGCAGTACCCTTCACTTCAGTAGCTAAAACTAATTCGTTCTCAGATTCAGAAACAATTGAGGGCTGTTCCGTTCTGCTCCCAATGGATTAGACGAATAATGAGATTTTTGAGATGAGATTTTCCCAAAATGTAATTTTTGAAAATTTTCCTATGAACCTATTTCCGGAGGATATGATTTCTGGCACTCATCTGCCATCTGGAACCTGCTGTAGGTCAATATAAGGCTGTTAACTCAGTCGCTCAAAGACCTGCTGGGGAAAACAAAGTAGCAAGTTCATTAGTCTTCGTCCCAAGTTTTACATTCTTTCAGCGGACACGCTTGTAGCAATGTGAAAATAAGAGTAATAAAAACTTCTCACATCGAAGTAGATGTTATACAATGGTACATTTTCCAGCTACCATCAAATATAATTGTATTCCTATGAGAAAGGGAAGAATGTATATTATAACTAAAAGTGCATTGGGCTTGAACCGACTTTTTTTTTTAATGCCCCTCATATACCCTGTATGACTTGAACATCTCAGAATATATAGAGTGGTTAAAAAAAAGTTGTACCGTTTTCTATGGGAGAAACACACATTCATAAATGTAACAAAATAAATTACATTGGATAGGCGATCGATATTTGACAGTTACAAGGTCTTGATGTGCTTGCCAGCTTTTTTCAGCCCCCCTGCCTAAGTCTTGCAATGCCCAATTAAAGGTGAATTAAAGGTGCTTAGAGGTGGATCATTCCACATCAAGGGAGGTGATTACCTGTGCCTGTACCGTCTCAGAATTCAATGAACTTTTCAACTTCAACTTGTCTAGGGACAGTTGGACCCAGCTGATACTTGACAGAGAGGTTCATGTACCTAAGGTTTTTTTTTTCATTTCCGCAAGAAGGGCGCTGTATCCTCATAGAGGGCGATGTTGTTGACCAGGTGACTGAGGGGGGAACCTCACTTAAGGTGGAATGATCCATCTCAAAGCACCTTTAATTCACCGCTAAATGGGCCTTGCACGACTTAGGCAAGGGTGCTGGAAAAAAAGCCTGCAAGCATTTCAACACCTTGTAACTATCAAATATCGATCCCGTATCCAAAGTATTCTTTTGCTGTATTTATGAAACTGTGTTTTCCCATAGAAAACGGTAGCGCTTTTTTTAAACCATCCTATAAATGAACATGAATAAATTCCAAGAGAGGGCTACTTCTTCGGATCATCTTAACAGAAATCCAATATTTTTTGCACATCTCATTCAGTGTTGGATGGCACTCAAATGGCGTTTATAGTCGGGCCACTCTTTAGGCTGACACAGGCAAATTTTTCCGCCTCCATCCATCATTCTATTTTGGTAGGGTGTGATCCTGATAAGAAATGCTAACGTCAGGAAATCATTTAAGACTTTAATTTTTTCATCACCCCAATCTCTTAAATTTGACGGCCTACTCACAGAGCCGCCAAGGAAAAATGTATTTTTTCACCCTCTGCATGACAGCATCGTTAGCGGCATTGTGCCTTGAGTGTCAGCCTAAAGAGTGGCCCAACTAGACATCTGAAGGGTCTTGTCCAATGAAAAATGGAAAAGCGTGAAATATTGATGGATATGCAATGGCGACATCTAGACCTGTCATTGAGGACACACCATTATTCATGGACCTGCGTACAAGACCAGAAGCTATGTTTCTAATTAAAAGAGCAGTGCCAAGGTACGGGGAGAAATTTCTTTAAGTGAGAAATGTATGTCTCAAAAAATGTATTCCTCTGCCACTTGTGGAGGCCGTCACTCCTCTGTACACATCACATTGGGCGGTTCATTTCAAAATCACATAGAACATGTCAGGTCAGTGTCTTCGATTTAAAAAAAAAAGTATATATATGTGATCCACCCATCCAAGTGATGTAAGAAAATAATTTATTTACCTCAGTATCTGCATTGATTTCGGAGGAAAAAATTCAAAAGAGGAGGACTCTAAAAAGGATGACTTGCCAAAAAGTTGTTTTTCCCGTTATCAATTTCCCGAAACTCCTAACCCTTTGCGGCCATATTTATTTTCCACTAGATGTCCCCTCAGGTCATATTTAATTTCAATGAAAAAAGATGAAAACACATTTCAACGAATCATTTCAAATGCCGGTCGGTAGATGGATAAATCCAATCTGTAGATGTCTTGTGAAGTAACATATCGTAATAAATGGCAGGAAAAAGTAATTTCGGGTGAGTCCGAAAAAGGACGGCGGGCAAATCTAATATATATAGACGATGGTGACTGACTGACTGACTGACGCTAAAAGAATAACATATTTCATTTAAAAAAACCATTAGGGCACTTTTTTCAGTCCCATTTTCCTGATTATCTTTCATCCAACAAAACAGAGACAGAAAAGTATACTTCCCTCAGAATTAACTGTTTGACAGCTGAGTAGAGGAAAAATACCAATTTAGAAATATAACTTCTTAGCGTAGATTATTGGAGAGAAGTATTTTAAAATGTATTCTCCACCCATAAAAAAAGGACACAAAAAAGATTTCAAGTTAGGCACACATAGAATCATAGAGGTTATGATTTTGATAAAAATCAAGACTTTCAACCCCACATGTCATGTATGCAATATTTCGATGGGGACGTAATTTAAATGTTTCTCATTTCGCAAGAAATGTATGAATGAATCATTATCCAAGGTAATAGAGCGCCAAAGGCGCGACAATAGCGAGTTTATTTGCCCGAAGGGCAAACAAACTCGCTAGTATTACATATTTGTGATATGGGTGACACCCGACATATGACAAGAACTAATCTTTTTTAATGTCGGGTCTTGCCCGACACATGACCACAAAGGGCTAAACTTATGCACATATATTTCTTTAAATATTTTCTCACATGGAAGTACATATTGTGTACGAAATAGAAATCATCCATGTTATTTTTTTTAATATGTATCTTTAAATTTCAAATTCGGAGAAACGACTGAGTTTGTCATTTTTTTGGCGGTCGTTTTCGTCAGTTTTCGTCAGTGTATTCCGCCTTGAATGAAATATATTTTCCCAAACTACATACATTCGCGCATCTATTGGTGTCACTTGAGTATTCAGATATGTTATGTATATTTCGCTAATATCATAATTTACTATTTGTGTTTTACTACCAAAAATGGGCGATAACGGACATATTTTTCTCAAAAACCCTATCATTGGATTTCTTCTTTTTTACTTTGCTACTAGGAGGCAGGGGTTGCTACAGTGTTTTTCATTTCAGTTAGACAATTTTTCACTTGACTAAAACACCGATGCGTGGGGTATATTCAAAGAGGAGGCGAGGGCGCTTTGCCGAGGGCGGACTTTGCATGACTGAGACAACTGAGACAAGAAGTTAAATAAAAATGTTCAGCCTTGATACATTCCCCTGGGGGAATTTTTTTGAGCTGTGATGTTTTGAGAGAAAAAAATTGTCGTCGCGAATTGGATAGAAATGGAAAGGTGAAACTTGGCACACGTATAAGTGGCATGATATTACTGAGCTGAGGGAGTATTCAGCTGTCATGGTGCATCCCCTCCGGGCATAGCATTAGGGTGGGTCGGCTTTTCCAAACATGTTTATTCACCTGCGAAAAGGACAAACGTATAGTATTGAAACGTTGTGGGCATGTAGTTCACTGAGGATAGATTTCAGTAAGAAAAAGATGTTACGTTTCGGTTAAAAGGGCTCAGGACACATATATTGCAAAAGGCGTACTTGCACGGATTTTCTTTTTTTAAGTCCCATTTTCCTGAATATTTTTTTGATTCAACGAAACAGATGCATAAAATTTAAACTTCCCTCAAACGTTCCTGTTTAGTGTGCAGATACTGAGGTAAATAAATTACTTTCTTACATCACTTGGATGGGTGGATCACATATATGGATCACAGCAACTTTTGGACTTGTCGGGGACAATTTTTTTCCTGATTTCACGATGAAGTTGAATCCTTGTCGTAGGTAATACATGAAAATAACCGCATACCAATACGCAAGATACCATTCGCGAGATTACTAAATTATGATTCGAACTTTTCGATTGGAGAACGGTACATGGTGGCACTGTTGCACGCAAAGGGCTCTTGGATTAATATCCAAAAGGCCTTTATAACGGACATTAGACGTACGCCAGCCTGTTGCAACCACGTAGCGTACTGGAAATAAACGCCTAGTAAATAGGATCCTTTGAAGGAGTGCAACAGAGAGGTGCCTTGAGCTACTGCTTGAAGCCAAAGGAAAGTGAGAATTCAGAAAAAAGTCGACTATGAATTTCAGTCTAGCTTCCGCACAAGCAAATAATTCTGATAAATCTTTCAAAACCTGTGACAAGGCAGACCGCGCTCTCTCCTGGTAATCAACAGCAGGAAAGAACGGGATCATCTTAAGTGGGGGAAAACGCTTAGCTTCGAACGAAAAATCTCCTTTAAAAAAGCCCCACTCGGTGGATTTGGAACCCAGTTAGCTTCCATCTCAAGCATAAATTAACTTGTTTGGAAATGTATTGGTCTGTTTCCATCGCGTGGGAAATCTGTCTGGTTACGTATCTTCGACCTGGTCCTCTTTGATCTCCCTGTCGTTCAAGTCCGGCTGATCCCGATAAAGACTTTCTCAGGAATGTAAAAGAAAACTTACATTTTCATGAAAAACTTATGGAAAAGCTCGAACCTCAACGTGCAGGGCGAGTGATGGTTGCGTCTGATCCATTATACGCCAGATCCATTTGGTTTCAATCTCCCTCGATCCGCCCGTGTTCCACGTCGCTTCCCTTCACTTTGAGATTCGAAGGCATAGTACAAATTCTTCCGTTTCCGATGCAGAATAAGTTATGCCTGAGACTGAAGAAATTATTCCAGTCCCGTCGGTGAGCCTACAGAAAACAACAGTTTGTATTATGAGTTTGTGTGAAATAGTCGCGAAAACCGCACGATGATCTTCTTTCCTTGTTTTTAACAGTCTCAGGCCCAAAAGCGGTCCTCCCATGGATTGCTAAGCGATGTATCATTGACAAAAATTATTTCAGAGTTTGTTCGATTGAATTCAAATAGGGAACATATTATATCAATGGCTGACTTTTCTTTCCATTTTTCGAATTTTAACAGAGGTGAAGCTCTCTTCCTTAAATTTACAGAATGATGATTGAAGGAAATATATATTATGATCGAACTGTTCTTCTTTAGTGCTTTCTTCTTTCAAATACTGTATTCATACTTATTTCTGGCATGATAATTCAAAACAACACTTTCTATGGAAATCAACTTCATGAATGAATTCATGATCAAAATATTGGTAAGCATTTTTTTCATGTCAGAACTCCATCGGGTACAAAGTGTGCAAAAGTGTTAAGAATATGCGTTTCACCATATCCTATTCTACTAATATTAAGTGAATGATGACTCAGGAGGAAAATATGAAAAAATTTTCAATTGGGATTTTTCCCCTTTAAGCATGATTTAAATAAATATTCTGTTTGCGGGTCCCTCCTCCCCTCCCTTGCTGTGATGAGAGTCCTCCAATTCAATAGTAAGGCAGGTTTTCCATTGTTCCAGAGTTTAAACTTGATCATACGCATTTAAAACCTGTGTTTTTTCCTCACGGCCGACATTGACATGGGGGGATTTAATAGTAAGGAAACCTGCATGAGTAAAGTTTCATGTCTTCGCGCCTATTTTTGCTAAAAATATGGATTAAAAAATACCGCCAATATTTACGGAAGAATAACGAGTGAAGTGCTTAAAATGTAAATAAAGTTTGGTCCCACTTGACACTTTGTGCAAGTAAACGTTGTTTCCTTCATTGGTCGAATAACATCCAAAACTGTGCGTTTTTTTGGGCCCGTGCTGACTGCTTCAGTGCACGAGCGCATTGTGGAAGTTAAAGTGTGACGAGTTAATTCCGTACGACCGGAGCAGGAGATTTAAGTTCAGTACTATCAATTCGAAAAGGTGAAAAAAAAAGTTTCGTTCGCTTCAATGACAATCGTCCGATGGAGCAGCTTTAGCCATCCTGTCACTCAAGTCAACGCATGTCAATGTTGTTACCGTTACTGTCAATTTCACTATTTGCGAAGTCACTGACGTCCGAGTCTAGTACATTGACTAGTGCAGGCTCTTCATCTGAGTCTCTGTCCCTAGTCAATTCCTGTACGCTCTCGTCATCGGCCAACCCCCGCGCACGTATGGCTGACACGGTTCAACGCTACTCTCCCCTATGTTTTCAAGAACGTTTGGACACTGGGCAGCACTCAGATTGGCGGTGCATTGCCACTCATGATGACACTCCTACCGATGACACTCAAGCGGGGTCTGATAAACAACGCGTTTGAAAGAGACACTCTCCCCTACGTATCTAGAGCAGCCTTCACCATTGCCGTTTTGTTTATAAGAACCTTAGACTGTTGTCTCTACGTTCCTTAGGGCATTCGCCAATTACGAATGAGGGTAACAAAAAAAAAAACTAGCACGTGAATGCGGGGCAATAAACATCTCAGTCCGACCAAGGTCATAATTATAATGCTCGCCTAAAATTTTTTCCATCACTGTTGCCTTATTAGCTTAAGAGATATGACTTTTTGAAAACAGGTATCTTTTTTTTGCCCACCTTGGATACATCTGATCATGACTGAGTGACTGACGCTGCACCTAACCGTGTTCTTGGTGAGTTGGAAATCTGAAAATTGGTCCGTTTGTACTTTTTTGGATGCAGAGTTCTGAAAAAATCCGAATTTGGAAGTACATGTCCTGGGGACACCCGTTTCTGGGGAGTTGTTTTTAATTATATATATTTGCTTCAAACGAAGAGACATGGAAAGCTGAAACTTGGCATGGACATGCTTGGTGAGACACTCAGTTCAGGAAAAATGTCAATTTTCAGATGCATGCCCTGGGGGAATATATATTTTTTGGGGAGTGGCGTTTTCAAGAATTTTTTTGTCTTACTGAATTAAGCAGAAATAGAAAGAAAGATGAAACTTGTTGCATAATTACCTATTGAGAACCTTAATTTAGAGTTTAGAATTTAGAATTATTAGATGTCACGAAGACCAGGGATTAATCACTGCAGGCTTAATTTGACCAGTAAGTTGAATATTGAGTTTCTTTCGAACAAAAAAAGATTTGCCTAGGTTCAGACCTGAAGACAGTCCGTCAGTTTGCTCTAGGTCTTACGTTAATGAGTTCCATGGAGAAAGGGTGGGAGAGTTGAAGTGAGGTTAAAGTCGGGGATTGTTTGATGAAAAGGAAAACCTTTGAAAATAGTTTTCACATTACTACGTAAGCCCTTTGAAGGGTTTGAATTTTTGGAGGGGAAAGTGTTCCTAGAAATGCAAACATCTTAGAGACGTAACAGCATACCATCAAAAACATGACTTTAAAACCGTCAGGTTGATACAGGCCGTCCCCGTTCAGGGATGCTCGAAGTACTCGATCGTCCACCCAGCAAACTGGAATCGATCACTTACAGGGATGCAGAAGAATGACACCGAGAGTTGAAGAAAAGAAGCTGCCTCTGTTCCACCATTCGCAGTGGCAAGACACGAACAGGCGCAGTGCGAGAGGAAAATCTGGGAGTGACACAACTAGGAGTCGCATAGACGATGAAAAGCCGGAAATGGGAGATGTCCTTGTGCACGGTCCTTACTATATACATTCCCCGCTCTCGCTGCTCTCACCATCTCTCCTCTCGTTCTCTCTCTCTCTCACATTTCCCTCTCCCTTTCTGACTCTTTCAATGCATCTCCCTCATGTACCTTGGACTCAGTTGCATTTGGTATGCTCTTCCGGGGTCTCTTTGCTATCAGTAACAAAATTCTGAGTGGTCATGTGCTCAGGTTTGAGTTCGTGATGAGTAATGTTATAAGAATTTCATTTAAGTTTTCCCTTTCCCGTCCATCCTCACTTCTAGTCATTAGCTGAGAGTCTTTCGGAGGAAGAACGAAGGCAGGCATGGACCTCACCGAAAGACAGCTCGGTTCTAGGTTCTCACGCAGTCAACCTCATGAGCAGTTGAGAATTCAGATGAAATTAGGACGCGGGAGGATATTAACCTGGCACTTTCATATCATTTTCATACCATATCCAAGCTTTAATTATGCAGTGAATTCACGAATAAAAGTTATAATCTATTTACTGTTTACATACATTTCATGAAAACTGAAAATGGTCTCAAACCCGAGTCGAGGCCATGGATCGAAGTTAAAGACCCCGATTTCCACGCGTCTTTTTGAAAATCTCAATCACTTCACCGCGGGAACATCAACTTTTTATTCTTCTTCTTGGGACATAACATTCTAGGTTACCAATATAAATGTATGCATGCATATGCCGTTCTCGATAGGCGATGGGGCAATAACTAAGAATCGTTCGGTCGCAGATACTCTTTCTCCACCAGTCGCGATATCAGTATTTCTGCAGCCTTCGAATAAATCATTTTTTTCGCATCTGCCAATGACTATTTTTACAAGGGACGATTGCCTCATGCTATCAGGGGTAGGAGACCATAGGGGTAGAAGAGAGGAGAGATAAGAGAAGGCAAGGGGGGATGTGCGTGCGAGAGTGAGCGAGGCTGCCGAAGGAACAAGATTGCCTGCGAGGCAGGAAGGGAGAGAGGAAGGACACAGATATAAAAACAGGATTGCACGCGCGCTGTCCTGTATTCCCGATTCATCCGAAATTAACACGGTGCATAATTACTGCATTTATGGTAGATTGAAGCACAAGTTTCCATAGGATTAAAATCACTTCGGGGTTATTATCTGCCATTCTCATAGGCACATGCTGCAATCCATCTATCGCCTTTTTTTTCATTGCGTCTGTCCGCAGTATCAATAGCGACCGTAAAACACGACTCAGTGCGCACGTACAGCATTCCGTCTCGGTCAGGGCGAAATTCTACAACTAAAACTTCCATTTCCCTTCTAGCCCTCGAAGATGAGGGATCGCTCGTAGACATTACCTCCTAGGAGAGAGCGGCTACTGCCGATCGAGTTGGGAGGCTTACTGAATGTATGCGAGAAGTACCGCATCAGGCATTCTAACTTGATACTCTCCGTCCCCACGCGGCCTGGAGGCGTGAACCATTGAGAACATCGTCAAGTCGCACGGGGTCTTATATAGATTAGTGCCTATCGAAAGACAGTTATTATTCAAAGTGGAGGACCAGTTAAACACCTCTATCCCGGCCGCTAGCTGGGCCGAGCGACATGCATGTGTTTCTGTGTTTGCGACACCTCCACAGGTCAAATGCTTTGAGAAAACTCGGGGGTTTCACAGAAATCATCCTGATCACCCGAATATATGCCTTGGAGAAATGAACTTAGTGATTTGGCAATCAGAAGGGGGCACTCGTCTTGCCATCTTCAGTATTGGATGGGGAGACGAGAGTTGCAGCGAGATTAGCTAGGGGACGGTGGCGCCACTCACCACAGTGCCTCCCGCCTGTTGCTGGGAATTGGGGGATTTCAAGCCAGCGCGATGGATTACGGGGCGATTCGTGAGCTCGTCCCTTCTCCATTCTTTGGAATTCCAGCAAACAACGGTATATTCTTTTATGAGCATATATATCAATTTATTGTCTGAGGTCATGGCGAATTCTTAAAACCAACAATTGGGGAAACCTGAAAGCATTATTTACTGGAAAAGTGAGGAGCACCTTCATTTAAAATCAATTCAACTTCAATTAAATCATCAAATACTCAATACTGAGGTTTTTTAAAAGCATTTTATGCTGGAAACAGGGCTTTCACTACGCACTCAAACTCAATGTAATGTATTATACTATATGATGCGTACAGATTCAAGGACAAAAAAGGTATATGAGTCACACTGCAATATCTTGAAACAAGTCAAAAATGTTCCACAAGTCTTCGATATCTTGCAAGTTCAGATGAGATGTGATGCATGATGTTCACCACTTTCTACATTTTCCAGGAATAAGATTAAAGCTGGGTGCAGGCAAGCTCCACCTTCCGTCTCCATGAAATCATAATCTGTCAGATGAGGGTTAGGTAGGAATTATACATAATTTCCTAATTTTAGATGGCACTTAAAGGCATTCACACATTTCTCACCTACACGATACAGAACTGACCTGGAAGAGGCTATTCTTCATGTTCATGGGACAGCGCAATATGGTGAATGCATCCCTGCCGAGAAGCATTGGAAGAGATTCCTTACGCATCCTCTGCTGATATCCGAAGGGGACAGAATTCCTGGAGGTGAGGAAAGGCAAAACCATGATCCAATGCTTGAGTTAGGTTTGTTGGGAGGGTTTAATACATAACTGACTAAGAATTAGGCCCATCTTCATCCTGAAGAAAGCGAGAACTCCTGCAAGGAGGAATTCTTCCTTATCGAGTTCCTACCATTGCACCAGGCGGCCCTTTACAGTCTCAGTTATGAGAGTCGTGGAGGATGGAGCTGGATGCTCCACCAGACCTTACTGTCATTTCGAACGAATGTGTGGAATGGGGCAAAGATCACCTGCCCATTTGATGGCACGCTTTTCATTCCGCTTCGTAACTATGACAAAAAACTTGTTCTGTATTCTTGTTGCCCATGTAACCATATAAAATCTGATAACTTTAACACGTTGACGACCAGCCTATTTTTGCTTGTCCGCCGCGTGGAACCACGCGCATTTTTTTTTGTCAAAAAATGCGTCCTGCCATCAGGACGCATGGTCCCAGAAAACATTTTTTTTGCCGAGTTTTTTTTTAATGTTGAATTTTTTGGAATTTTTATCAGTAATTACGAAATCATAATCTTCTGGAACGTTCTCAACAGTTCCAGAGGATATTCATTGAAAATGTGGATGTTTCTCGAAGGTGATAGAAAATTGAAGAATCTTCGAGATCCCTCCGGGCCCAGGGCCTTGTTACTATAAAAACCCTGGGGAAATCGTGATAAGCAATCAGTTTTCCTTCTGACCATGGCTGCCTCCGACGAAGTCGGCGATCTGAATTGGAGCTTCGACGACTTGCTCATCAACAGTGACGACGAAGAGCCTGTGCCCGATGATGATGATGTTCCTGCTGCCCGATCCCTGGTCGTACCTGTACAATACGACTCCGATGATGACTCTGAGTATGAGGAAGAGGATCCAGATGAAGGAGAGGAAGAAGAAACCTGGGTCGAGGATGCCACCACTCACGATCGCTTTGCCTTTACCGAGGAGTGCGGAATTCATGCGGACGTTCAAAGTTGTGAAGTGCCTATCGATTACTTCTTGACGGACGAGTTGCTGAACCTCATTGTGGCACAGACGAACCGGTACGGTTCTAAGAAGATGAGGGACAAGAACAAAGACTGGACCGACACTAC
Organism: Darwinula stevensoni; assembly: GCA_905338385.1. Lineage (NCBI taxonomy): Eukaryota > Metazoa > Arthropoda > Ostracoda > Podocopida > Darwinulidae > Darwinula > Darwinula stevensoni. The sequence continues at coordinate 68,486 of CAJPEV010001061.1, forward strand.
CACCGAGGAGATGAGGCAATTTATTGGCATCTGCCTGTACATGGGACTCGTTCGCCTGTCAAAACTTCGGGATTACTGGTCTTCAGACAACTACTACTGCAACCCTGCAGTCACAAAAACTATGACCAGACATCGATTTGAGTTGCTGCTGACGAGCCTCCACTTCGCCAACAACGACCTCGTCGACAGGGGAAACC
>CAJPEV010001061.1:69075-80332 GCA_905338385.1 Darwinula stevensoni
TTGAATAAAATATTCATCATAAGAGATCTGCATGGACCACGGCAATCATAGATACTACAGAGCCTGATGATCAATATGTGATCGCTAGATACTCGATATCTGCGCACAAGACGTTTTTTGGAACCTGCATCCTGCCATCAGGACGCATTGTCCCACGTGGCAAAAAATCTGCGTCCTGGCATCAGGACGCATTGTCGCCAACGTGTTAACATTTGTAATGAAGAAAACCATGTGTGGCTCATGGCACGAGTATACGTGGACTCTTATTATTATAGGGCTATTATGTGGGAAATATCGGATATTTTATATCGTACTTAGCTATAGTTGTCTGAGCTTTTAACATGGACGATGAGTTATGTTGCGCTTGATTGAAGACACTTGAAGCGGCACTTTACACACGTCGTCTCGTTCCTTCCCATAGGGCTACACAACTTGGGCGCTATCCCATGCCCATTCCACGAGGTATGATGATGAGTAAGACAGAAATAGTAATTTTGCGGGGAGTAGTTTCGCATACGAGCCACACCATCACGGGTTTCGCTTCAAGGATTTCTTGATTTTCAGGCAAATGCCTCTAATTTCAGGTATTTTTCAACAATATCCAAGGCAATTGCTTCATATAATTTATTTCCTCCGTTTGAATCTCTTCGAAAACGATTGCACTGACATCAATGCCATAACATTTAGCTGGTTGTGTTCTTTCATGACAAAGCATTATCAGGCTTTTCGATGGAGCAGACTCCATACGGATGTATGCGGTAGATGAGATACTCCATCGCGTGCATGAGATTGGGGGAGACGTAATGGAAGGCGATGGCCGTGTCCGAACAGCACTCGGGTCCTTCCGTGTAATTGTAGTGAGTGAATCTAAACAGCCAGTTGAATCGGTGTTCCGCGATGGGGTTGAGATGAGTCTCTGGATTGAAGGGGAAGAAGCGCCAGCGTCCAAACTCGTCTCGGGAATCGCCCGCTTCCACTCCCACTGCGGTCAGGCATTTCCCTGTCATCAATTAAATAAAAAATTAAAGCTCAGTTTGTAGCCCCAGCTATCCTACAGTTGTACCAGTCCATTATGGGCTGAAACGGGGTGAAGACGAGAGGAGTTTCCGGAAGGACACTCTAAGATTTTCAACTTTGAACAATACGTACCAATGGATCTTCGTTTTGAAGGAATGCGTGGCAAAAATTACGCAACAGCGCCATGATCTCTTTATTCCCGATTTCCCTTTTGGTGCGCCTCACTTCTCACTTTCATCAGTTTTTTTAAGACAAAAAACAGAGAGCAAGGCTGGAGGCAAAATAAATTGATACAGAATTCGTCTTTTCTCTTAATACAGCTCCGCTCATTTTGATCTGGGAAACTATTCTCTTTATATACTTTCACAACTTGACTGATTTTTTCTCCTGCATGTATCAGAAGCATATTTTGGGAAAATTTCCGCTGGATCTCTCGCCAAATAGAGAAAAAAGTTTCCAATTGGTTCCAGAAACTCATTCAAAACAAGAACCCACCTCTTCACGTCCTTACTAGCGAATGATTCCGACCTCTGCAGAAGTAAAATATTCGCAATCTATGACGAGAAGAGAATTAGGGAAGAACAACAGACCGATGGACACGTCTTCATCCTTCCCAAGCGGACAGGTCTTCGGATTCGGTAATGCCTCTTCCGCTAATCTATTCAATGCCTCTCGGCTCAGCACGTATCCTCCGAGAAAAAAAAATCTTTCGATCTAGGCATCCAAAAAATAGGTTTCATCGTGACGGTTGGAGATCATGGCAGTGTCCCTGACCTGCTCCCCCGCTCATGAAACCATGGAAACGACAGCCAAAGTAAACTGGTCTCAGAGGATCGTGCTTGTGGAGCATGAAGCGGAGATTCTCCATGACGACGTAGGTGTCATCATCTGCTTTCAGGAACCAGTCCGAATCGTTGAGGTGGTGTTGGTAGACGTATTTCCAGGCCGCGTGTGATTTGTCAGACAGATGATCCCGACCTTCCTTCACGTCCAGTGCCACGGTGGGCAACAATGGATCTGCACATTTATACCGTATCATTCCATCATAAATAATATTATGTTTATACTAATAAGTCATGATTGTTTTTCGTCCATACCATGCCGGGAGCTCATGAAGATGAGTTGATCGCAACGCTTCCCCCAGGTTTTCTTCACGTGCATCGCTTTTTCGTGATTCCCCGGCATGGTCATTATCCAACACAGGACCCGCACCTTCCGCATCCGCTCCGTCGGCAACTTCTCCGCATCTGTCAATTTAAAAAAACATCATTCTTGTGAAATTCACCGAGGGACAAGATGAAGAGAAAGTGAAGTGGATTTCGTGAGAACCCCAATTTGGAAGCACTGGTTGAGAACCCATGTAGGCGACGGCATGGGTACCCGATTCTTGAGGGATCATGATCCGAAACGGTTCTTGCTCCACTCTGCGAATAGATAATAGCGGAAAGTCATTATTGTGCTACTGAACGTCCATTCAAATCCGTTGAAGCATGAAGTGCTTTTGCATGTACATACCATGCCTCATAGATCGATGTCAATTTTAATTTTCTTTTTCTTCACGACTATTCATATAATGAAATTGCGTTTAGACAAAGACAGGAATGAATATCCAGGTACCCGACCGATAGTTGATGAAAAAACCATTCGGGTGAGCCCAATCGAAAAGGCAGCGGGGGGATCCCACGAGATACGCAGACAGGAACCCCATGCACGCCCCGCAGATCAAGGCGACCAATGACTCTCCTTTCACGACTCTCCCAAACCTGAAAGGGGGAATTCGAATCAGTTTCTTCCTCCGACTCGCCCGAGTGAAGAGACGAAGGATTCTGGGAGAAGCATCGAGGGAAGAGCGGTGATGCCCATATCATTATGCCCGACGACGAGCACCTCTGCTCACGCTATTGGAGCATTCGAGAAGGACTTTGCTTGGGAGCATCCGATTCAATTGAGCATTGAGCTCACAGTCCCACATTGAATCTGACATGTTTCATCCACCCTTGTTCCATCTCTTTCTAAAGCAGAGAGGTCTTAACTGGCGATTATTGCAGTAGGACGAAGGCGACAGAGCCTACACGGTGCCTATTTCAGGACATCCTAACATACTTTCCGGGAAATTTATATTCTTGACTTGGTCAAGAAGAATGCGACAATATTGAGCAGTGAAGCGCATGAATTTAAACGTCGATCTTTTAGAATGATATGGAGTGAAAAATCATCCGTAAACGAGCCCCCAGCCCCCTGGCCTCCTTACACTATGCCAGTTCTACAATATTATATCTCAATAAATTACATCAATCGGTAAAATGTTGACTCACCCCATGCTATCGTGTTTCACTCCATGCTCAGCACTACCGAGGATAGCCTTGCACCAGATGCGATGACCGTCAGAAAGAAGTGGGAAAAGATGAGGCCGCGTCTGCCCGCTTCCCGGTACACAGTGAGATAGTGACGTGGAACGAGACGATACGGATCTCTCCCAGAGGGCAACATTTGGAATGGATATATGGAGAGAGTGAACGAGGGGGGTCGCGTCTTCTTTCCATCGAAACTTCCTGGAATCTCTACTATCTAGGATGTCCGACTTTTTTTTGCACAGGTTGAATGTATTCGAGACATTGAACTAAGATTGTCTATAAGCTGGGTTTCTCCTACGTCTCCCCTCATATGGGGCGAGCACCATAGAACACATATGGGCTGCATTTCCAGAAATCGGATACGATTTCCTATCTCATTATAATTAAGTCTATGCGCACCTATAACTGTCGAATTTGAGAACTGGCAGAAGTTGTTCATAAATTCCGTCTAATCGATTGAACACGCATGTGCGAGGCTAGTAAAAATACAAGATTGGTTAAAAATCCTTTTTAATTTCGCACTTACTCATACGCATGCTGATTGAAAAGATTTGCTCATGCAGTCTCTTAACATAGTCCTCCCCGATATAAATTCACCTTTTCCAACATATGTGGGAGCTTCCAGAGGACATCTGCAGGCCACTGTTTCAGTGTGTTCTGCACCTACACCGGACAGCTGTAGAGCCACCATGGCTGAAAAGTGCTGTCCTCGCAAAGACTCCTTAACGCGGCCAGAAAAGCAATAATTGCCGGTGATAAAATCTGGGGAGTGCGGGGGATGTCGGATTGTCTAGCTTCCTTGTCTTGCAATAGCCACCGTTATCTTTCTGCTTCTGCGTTGGCGAGTGTTCTCATGCTTGAGCACCTCTGTTGGTCATTTGTCATGGCGCTACTTCTGACTAACCCTGCGTAGGCGTTAATGTCACCAAATATGCGTCACCGTTAATCGTCTGACCTTTCGGAAACCAATGGATGAGTAGGATTCCGTGACATTCCCATTGCATAGTAGACATTTGCTTCCTAGCGGATGGAGCTGTCTTGAATTTCTTTAGGGATGGGTTTCTTGAATTCTTCCTTTACTTTGATCGTCCCGTCGTCTCCGGTTCAGTGATGAAACCAGGTCTCGTTGACGGTGACGAATCGTCGAAAGAAAGCATCTGGATCTGCATCGTGGAGGGCCAGTAGTGCAGAGCCGTCCATCTTCTATAAACTTGTCATCGCCACTGAGTCGTCTCCCAGTAGCACCAGATATTGGCTCAATGCTGGACCGATATTGGGTACGTTGGCTACGTCTTGGGCAATATTGCCAATATTAGGTGAATATTGGGAGAAAAATGAAATTCCAACATTGCTATATGATTATTCATCCAATATTGGGCCGACGCGATGATCCAATGTGCCCGACCGCACTTGAAGTTAACATTCAGGCCACTAGATGGAGGTATAGGTCTCGCTTTTCTCACAGTACACAGAAGTACCCTTCTCTCTTTCCTTGTAATTGTCCTTCACAGGAGTGTTTAGTACGTCGCTATATGTCTCGCCTAGTCTCATTATAGCAATCAATAAAGTCGGACAATTCATCATTTGTTATCCGCATATTCGAGACAGAATCATGGAGTCCAGGAAATAATCAAGCTCATATTCCCTGAGTCCCCCTACGATGGTAGCTTTCCTCTATCCGAGAGGAGTATTAGAACGTGTAATGTATTTGTGAAATCAATCTTTCCTTTCCTCATCCTGAGGACGTTATGAGGATATGAAGGACTGAAGTGACAAGTGCTGCGTAGAACAATAAGGAGTTGACCTCATGAAACGTACTACAATTAGTACGGTCAGGGACGGTCAACCTCTGTAATGTTCTATGCCTCCTACTTAAGCACAAGAGAGACTTGTGCATGGGCAAGGGGTTAAATAGGTACGGGCCGTACTAGTACTGTATAGTGAAACGCCTTCACCCTTGGAATGCCTCTCCTGGAAAAAAATTAGGGAAAATATTAGCGCCAATATTGGCCCGATGTTTTTCCGTGTAGTAATCCCAATAATGGGCCAAGATGGATGCCAATACCGGGCCAATATGTATATTCCTTGGAAGTCGATATCGACCCAATATTGGGGTGCTACTGGGGTCCTCCAATTCTCGCAATGACTGGGATTGGAGTTCGTGCAAACAACGACCTCTGCGTGACGCAGAAACTCAATCTTGCGATGAATACGTTTGACAGCTCGGTAGCATACGTTGTTGTCCCAAACTGGTAGTACTTTTTGTTCGGCCCTCGTGCGATCAAATATTAAAGATCAAACGTAAGAATCAAGTGGGACAATGATGGAAGAAGGTAGGAAACAAAAAGGGACCGGCCCAAGTTCCAGAATGTGAGTCAGTGAGCGAACGGGTCATGAAATGCGACTTGCAACTTTGAGAGTCTGGTGCCACATTCCGCCCCTCCCTTTAAATTCATAGCGCAAGCCTCTGCTCTCTCTCTCTCTGTTTATGGCACATGCTCCATTTGGAACGGTTATTGGAGAATGAGGAATGACATTTCTGCATTCGTCGCCTTTAGTGGAAATACAATATTTTAATGTGAGGGAGCCAAAGGGCTAATTTAAATTCATTACCTTCCCCCTCATCTTATAACGTCAAAAGTAGACATATCCTTGACTCCAAGGAAATTTCTAAGAATTTATTTAGTTTTAGTCTCAAATGGAGCATAGTGATTTTCACTAGACTAGATCCCGTATACGGTCCAGTCATGGACATTCAAGATCCCCGGGGAAGAGATCGCCCATTTACGAAGTGAAAATGGATTTCAAGAAACGACAGTGAATATGTGAAAGGATCTCGCCTTTCGAGTTAATTTCAATTCTAAATGGTTATACATATATTAATGCTGATCACGCAGTTGACAAACATAAAATGACCGCAATTCAATGTAAGAAATTATGCGTTAGAGCATTTAGCAGTGAATGTCACATAATTGAAGTTTACTAACTGCAATCATCATTAACCCGAGTTTAAGCAAACAGCAAGCTGGAAGGATCTCGTATAAGAATGAGCTTCAGAATGGCCATAATAATGAAGCTACAGTTTCATATATGTTTGTTGAGGAATGTCCCACTATCCTTTCCCCCACCTCCTGGATTCAATGTAAATCTAACAATATAACACATTCAGGCGTTCGATGGAGATTGCGTGCTATTCCCCGATATATTGAGCAGAAGTTCATCCGGCTAACGAGGAGCTGCTTTGAAAACATCGCGTGTTAATAATTTAACTCCAGCGGAGAAATTGAGATAATGCTGCACGAACGAGAATTTCAAATCAAAGAATTTTTCAAATGTAATCTATAAACGAGGCTTCCGATTTCATTTACAGCATTCATCTCTTTATGTCCTCAGGTACAAATGGATTCAGTCTCATATTTTATTATGGAACTCGCGCACTGATGCAGGGAGAAAGGGAAGAGTATCAGACCGATGGACACATCTTCAGCTTCCCCGCGAAGAGGACAGGACTTGGGATTCGGCAATGCCTTCTCCACTAGTCTCGTCACCGCCTCACGGCTCAGCACATATCCTCCAACGAGAAAAGAATGCCATTAGTCATCCCAATATGTATGAATTATCGCTCATGAATCTGGATTCCAGATGTCCATCCTGACCTGCTCCTCCACTCATGAAATCGTGGAAACGACAGCCAAAGTAAACAGGTTTCAAATTATCGTGCTTGAGTAGCATGTAGCGAAGATTCTCCATGACGACGTAGGTGTCATCATCTGCTTTCAGGAACCAGTCCGAATCGTTGAGGTGATGCTCGTACACGTATTTCCAGGCCGCATGCGATTTTTCAGACAGGTACTGCCGACCTTCCTTCACGTTCAACGCAACGGAGGGCAATGATGGATCGGCACATTCATTATTGAAGGTCCTAATGTGCATTCATTGCATGTTCTTCATTAGCCGAGGCAAAACTGAAGCTATTTCCCCATTTCTTCCATTGAGTTAGCAGATAAGGATAGTTTAGGGAAAAAGCATGAATTTAGAAAAGGACACCTTCCACGAGTAAACCGAAAGTAAGATCACTCATACCAGCTCTCTACACGAAAAGTCGCATTGGCTAGGGACCCCCTGGTTACGTATCTTTAAAGATCTAAATATAGTATTTTTTCGAACTTCTGCCCAGCTTCAATGTGGTAAAGATTTCTGAATAAGCACTTGATGCGTACCTTTTTTGGTGCTCATAAATAAAATTTGATCGCATCGCTTCCCCCATGTTGCCTTCACGAGTTTGGCCTTTTTCTCGTGGTTATCCGGCATTGTCAAGATCCAACAGAGGACTCGAACCTTCCTCGATTGCTCCACCATCGACTTTTGCTCAGCCGTTCGGGTGAGAACTCAAATATTTCGAAACCTGAATCTGAAGATGTAACAAGCAAGGTCAGAGAGAGGGTGTGAAATAACCGTATAGAGCAAGGTCTTGCTGGCATTGATTGAAGGGCGCAGTATCGGCGTCCATATCATCGCGACTCAGGACCATACCTGTCTCCCTTTGACCTCTGAAAATCGTGATAGTTCTGAGTATTTCTTTAGAATCATCCAATTAGCTTGAAGCAAAGATAGTTCTAAAGGTTTCTTTAATGGAAGAAATTAAAACCGGTTTCATTTTCTGTATTAAACATCTGCGTTTGGAACTCTGCCAGTTTTCAAAGGAAAGGTTTATCATGCAATTTATTTCATTGTCCTACAACTACATGCGCAGTCATTTCTTAAAAGTAATTGGGTCTAAATTAAAACTGTAGAACTAGCTTTGACATAGCCTCCTGCGGTTTTTTTGCTTTCATTACTGTCGTTTTGGAGCAAATTTTACCTGAAGACCCTTATTTAGTTTCAGACATATAAGCAGGAGTTTTAAAAGTTCCAGGAGGTGGGGAGTTACCGACGCGTTATGGGAGCATTGCATGGTATATGAAAGCAGTCGCATTGTACTTCTGTAGCTTCAAACGGAAAAAGTAGACTTAAACGTGACATAATGACATTCCGTGCGTAACGCCTTACCATAACGTTATTGGTTACCGTAGCTAAAAGGAGAGGAGAGGGAAAGGAGGGAGAGGATGAGGGACGGGAGGGGGCAGTTAGGTTGAAGATATAAGAAATTATTTTTAAAAAAATAGTTCATATTATGTGATCCATTTGACGAAACACTCGTCTATAGAGAAGGTCTCACTGTCTGGAGACAGGGATATTATCTATCATGGAACACCTTAATACAAAAGAGAAAGAACAAAACCGGGTTTTCCTTCCTAATGTATTTGCCGTCTAAAATGAACCTCCTCGCACCCAGGGAAAATGAAGCCCATTGCATATTGCATTTGTACAGATTAGCATGGGTCTTATTATTTCCAACGTCTTGCACAGCACATTGGTTTCACATTAACAAGCAAATCTTTCGATTCATCCGGGGGACAGGGGGATTTGCTCCTTTGCTCCAGTCAGTGCCATCTTTGCAATCGTGCAAAGTAACCTAAGCAAACGAATCTTGCAGGATCTCTATAAATTGAAATCTCGATTGTTATTATCATAGCATTTTTTACTTATTGGCATATTATGGGGAACGCGCAATAGGAACAGGACTCGAAAAACTTTACGTTTTGTATCAACTTCAGTTTCCGGTTCTCTCATATCCCATTATCAAAGTAGATTCCGTGAACATCTCTTAAGAGCGTCTCTATTGCTGGAAACTCAGGCCAGTGTCGTAAGCTTTTCCATTAGGATCGGCAATGATGATATGGAATCGCCTGACCTCATAGCCCAGGAACCAGAGACTTTTCTTGCCCTGCTTTACACGGGGGGAACCCTTCACAAGCAAATGTCACTCCCGAATGATCTTCTGCTGAACTGTCAGAGAAAAGGCAGATTTGATGGACCACGAAACAAGCTCGTTGTTGGGGTAACATTCGAAGGCATATCGTAGGGATCGATCCCGCGTAAGAACTGCTGCAAGTACATTTTCCATGAGTAATGATGCTGTCATTTCCTGGCACTATTAAATAATGAATAGCTACTTTGGAATGACCTGTCTTCATGGTGTTAATGACCTTGGAATAATCATTATAATATCATTTGGTGAAGCGAAATTACACATTTTTAAATCTCCAGAGTGTTGTATATTAAGAGGAACAGTCGTAAGCAAATTTTTCGTTCCATAGAATTAGCATAACGAAACTTCTCACTTCAAATTTCTGATGAACGTATACATCTATGCTAAACATACTCCGTCCCAGAAATACCATCTGTTGAACTGTTACATGTAATTTGGTTTTGTATGAGAAAAAAAAACGAAGGGATATCCAGACCCCTCTCGCAGGAGAAATTGATTAAATACATTCCAGCAGTTCATGTCAATAAACATCGGAATGTTTAATGGTATGCACATCCTTCCGGTCTTATGATAGCTTATGTCATTCCTTCGTACCCCGCAGAATACTTTCACGACCATACGACAACCCGCGACAGTAGCAAGACTAATCTTTATGGTTGAATAACATGTAAAAATACGCCAAAAGGGCATGTCCATTATCAATATTTTGTGAATATTCTTCTCATAGGAAGTGGTTGGCTGCGATTAACCAGACCGAGGGGAAGAAATTAGGGCGGGGTGGCGTCTTGTTTGAACAATATGAGTAATAATGAAGGCAACAGAATATTAGGACGGCAATGCATCCTGTTGTCCGGAAAGAGTTAAAAAGCTAATGAACTACACGACAGCTATAAAAAAAAGTATTGTTCCGAGAGATATTACAGTAAATTATTTATTCTATATTATTTTCTTATCCCTCTCCCGGCCTTAGTGCTCGAAAATCTTTCTTGACAAACTTGTCTCTCCCGGCCAAGCCGGTCGTAGGCATTCGTTTTATTCGAAGGACTCCTAGTTTCACACGTTAGACTATATATTTCGTGCTTCCACAGTTCATCCAGATTACGTCTTGTAAAATAATAAGATAATATCCTGGGAACCAAGGCTTTATCCGCTACCGTGAGACTCTTAAGAGACTTCGAGAAGCCGTTCCTCAAGGAGAAACGGCCTCACGCAGGAATTGGAAACCACAGCGGGAGTGTTCCAGCAGTGTCAGGGTCTGAGTGGCCGTGTGAGGTCGCGCGTTATTGTGAAGGAAAATAACGCCTTGACAAAGATGACTGGGAAGATGACGACGAATGGCCAAGCATATTCCCCATTAAGCCCAACAAGTTGGTGATGAACGTTTTCTTGTGGTGTCGCTTGGACGAACAAAACGAATAACATTCAGCACTTGAACGGTTGACCACGTTTCTAGGAGGATCGACATGTTAACTGGCTTGTCACGGATGCACAGAATAACACATCAACCAATCCGTACGTGCAATAATACCCTCACCACTGCTGTACTACTCCACGAAACGAGTATCTCGATCCAAGCAAAAAAAAACTTAGCCAGAACAGACCTTGTTACCTTACTTATTGAACATTCCAACAAGTCATACTGTTCCACATGTTCTGTTAGAACTGGTATGTTAACTAATCTAAACTCTGTATAATTTTTCAGGGTATTCCAGAAAGAAAGGCTTTGCTGTAGATTTACTTAAAATGCATTGTATTGCGTCTGTGATGCAAAAACATTATTATCCTATACTTTAATTCGAAGAGGTCAAAAGCTGCGGTGGCCGTGGCCGTTGCTGTCACCCCCAACGCGTAGGCCTACGATGCAATCCCATTCTGGATCATAGCCCAGGGGCCGTATTCTATTACGTTCTTAAGTGTGATTTCCCTCTTAGCAAGATGCTTAGTTGGTACTTGCCCCATTCAAATGCATGGCCGAGGTTGAGCAATCTGCTTAAACTAAGTTTAAGATTTTAAT